>VCII01000352.1:88208-214297 GCA_006030095.1 Triplophysa siluroides
TCGGTTCGCCGAGCACAGTCCAGTGGAGTGTGCGAACGGCTGTAAGTACACCCGGGAAAAACAGAAAAACTCTGCGAGTAAGTGGGCGCCAGGCCCTGACAAGGGCCCGGCTTTGGTGACGAGGCAGAAGTCGTCCCGTACCGACCAATCAGAGCCGTGGCTGTGAAGGTTCGGGCCCGATGTTGTCCTCCCTGGGGTCTTCCCGTCAGTGTCCCTTCTCGCAAAAAGGTTGCTGACGGGGTGGAGGTTTCCCCCTCGACCTCTGCCACCGGGGTGCCGCCTGTGGGGGCACAGGAACCGGAGCCGATGTCGAAGGGGTCCTGGGTTGAAGGGAAGCAGACGTCACGCGGGATCTCGGAGGCCTCTAGGCGGCCGAGTCGCGGCGTGAAAAAATGTGGCTAATTGCCACTGTCTGCTTCACCGTCAAAAACTGCTTAGCGCAGTCCTGCGAGATGGGTGCATCAAGAAAGCGGACTTCCTTGGTGTCACTCTTCTGCGCAAGGTAAAGCCGGGGGTGACTCTCCTGGACCACTACCGTGGACATCGTCCGACCCAGGGTCCGTGTCGCCGCCTTGGTCGCCCATAGAGCGCTGTCAGCGGCGGCACGGAGATCCTGCATTATACCCGGGTCGGCCTTACCCTCGTGGAACTCTCTCAACGCCTTGGCCTGGCGGACCTGCAGGATGGCCATGGCATAGAGAGAGGAGGCAGCCTGGCCCGCGGCATCGTAAGCTTTCGACACCAGTGATGCCGAAGTCTTACGCGCTTTGGACGGTAGGCGTGGCCGGTGCAGGTGCACCGCAGGCGGACGTTCCACCCAGGGGATCTCGACGTAGCCTTGGCTGCCCCACCATCGAGGGAAGTAAGGGAGCCGGAGCTGGTTTCACTGGAACGGTCCGTGAGTGGAGCGCTCCAAGTTTTACACAGCTCCTCATGCACCCCCGGGAAAAACATGGCACCCGGGGTGGGCGCGGTTTGCACCGCGCTCCGACCTCAGGAACCACATATCCCCGGGTTAGCAGCACGGATGACATCACTCACTTCTGCTTCCTCCTGAACTCGACCGCTGGGGGTGGAGCTCGGATTCGTCAGAGTCGGATGCCAATCTCCCTCCGATGCTGCGAGCGACATCTCATCTACGTCACACATCGTTTCCGAGTGTGTGCCTGAGGATCCGGACGGTATGCCACTGCCGGTTGGGGAACGTTCAGAAGAGCGAATCGGGTGCGATCGGCCCGTGAGCACTTGGCTGGCGGGTTTACGTTCGCAGAGTTCCCCATATCACTAACGCTGCTAACGTGGGTGGTCATCGGGGCCGTAGCCACAGATGTCACGCCCGGGTAGCAGACGAAATGGTGGCTGGTGCTCGTAGGAAGACAGCCACCTGTGACCGCAACTTCTGAATGACAATCTGCCCGCAGTGCGGGCAGATGTGTCAACGAACGCTGCTTCAGTGTGCTGGACGCCCAGAGACACCTAATGCAGCGATCGTGTCCATCCCCCTCCTCGATGAGGGTGCCGCACCCAAGAGAACAGCGGGACATGCCGCGCTGGAGAATGCTCAGTCAGTCCTGAAAAGGACCTTTTAGAAAAAATCTCTATCACCTCCGGAACCGCCGAGACGCCCAGGGGAAGGTCGCTGCAGGTAGGGACGATCCGCTGCTCTACGTCGTAGATCCGGCAATGTAGAAGAAGAAGAATTCATTGAATTCGTTCTGTTCGTAGTCATGAGCGAAGGCTCTGAAGAACAAAAGGTAAATGAATGCTGCATTCCTTTTATACCGGACATCCGGGGGCGGAGCCCGGCATGCAAATTTCATTCGCCAAATTTCATTGGCCTTTTCTATAGTAGTCAGAGTTGATTGGTTCTCAAGGGCGAACCCCATCTGTCGTTCTCGACACAACGTCGAGAGACCGACAGAAAGGGAACTACTTGATTGTATTGTGCTTACTTGTGATATATAATTTTGTCATGAGACACGAAGAAACATGAGATTTGAAGTTATTATGAAGGATTAATTTCGTACTTTCAGACTGCATCTGAAAATATGCTCCTGATCTCGGATGCTCACATACTGTAGAGGCAGTTTATTGTTTGTTTATTGGATGATCTAATGGTTGAAGTCACCTATTCATGGGTGCATGGCCGTTGTCCTTTTAGACTTCATAGCACGATAGTAGCCGGACACACACAATTTTTTAATCAACATTTATGGAATTTTGGTTCCTTGCCACTGTTGCCTCTTGCTCACTGGGAGACTGCTGATATTGCTTCTTGGGTTGCATGCTTCATTATCATCTTACTTTTAAATGTATGCATTAATAATTAATGAACTTTAATCTTAATTGACATTTGCATTCTATTTGCACGTTATAGTATTATTGCAAATGTTTCATATTTAATGTACTTTTAAGTTTCCAAAGTAACAAATATTGCATTTATTAACCTTTTTTACTAATTTCAAGTGTCAAGCATTTATTGCCATTTGGCACAGGTACATTACAGTACACATACACTGGAATTCTTGTGCGTTTCTCAGAGTCAGCTGTAGGTTAACAACACCTTTTGTTGATTTACATTGTATATTATTTAGTCATGTTGTGTGTATATTCTGTTGCATTTACCTCTCTTTTATTGTGTGCAATATCACACAGCACTTTTTGATCAACGTACAATATTTCTGTGCAATATCTGACTTGTTTCTACTACTTTTTGGGGGGTTTATATATTAGTTGGTAGCTTGCACTAATTTAGGAGTTATTGCACTGTATGGATTGCTCTAATTTCGCTGTACATGTATGGTGACAATAATAAACAATCTTGAGAATCTTGAATCTTTACACAGTATTTACACAACACAATATCTCAGATATTATTGTCATGAAACAGAAAGACTCAGATGCAGGAAACGTCTAAAGTGAGAGTTTATTAGCACACGGTGACAAAAAGAGAAAATACAAAAGAGACAGGGTACTCCTGGCACACAGCAGGGGGGGAGAATAATCCGACCAAGGCTGGTTGTGCAAGTGTCCGCAAGGGCAGTGGGCAGGGAGGAAAAAACAGGAAAAACGAATGAGCGAGAGGCTCTCTCTATACGTTGTAGTGTATTTCGTGAAAACTATGAGTTTAACCACAGTAAAATACGTATAATTAATGGTGATTAACCATACCTATTTATACACTTTACCTGATGCAGCAGAATTAATAATAGCGACAAACTAAAGGCACTCGTCCAGCGATCAGCAGATTGTATATCAACTCTAAGAAATATTACTTTCCTGGCCTTGAATGTAAATATAAACAGAATACAACTAAGCACACATGCATTTGAGGTTATAGGTGAGGGAGAATAACATGGGGACAAGCATACAATGTGAAAATACATGTATATATACTTTAAAACATTCTTTTGTGGCTAAGGAGCGAGAAAGAGGTTCTCAGTCCCTGGGGGGCCACATGGCTTTTCTCACTTTGGTGAACAGCCCAGTCCTTCCCCAAGAAACCCATTTGAAGTCCAGGGGAGAGTATTGGAAACTGTCTTGGTCAGTGATGAAGGTGTTAAGATGGGGCAGTTGGACCAGACTTGTTGGCGCCTGGTAGAGGCCCTGGTGAGAGCCTGTTTTGTTTTATGATCCCAAATGGTAACCTTTGATCCGACCAGACCCTACCATGTCCACACTCCGGAAGATGCAAGAGATTATGTCCTTGTCCGTGGATTCTGGGTACAGTGCAGAGAAGTCATCAACATAACGGTATCAGTTACACCCCAGACCCGACAAACAACACAATACATAGCTGCGACGAATGAAAGAAGAGGAAGAGAATAAATAGGGGAAGGGAAAATGAGGAACAGGTGTGGGCCATGAAGTAATTGACGTCGTGAATAGCATTAACCGAGATAAAGCACGTGGGGGCAACACAAAATGAAAACAAGCTTGAAACAGGGCATGACAAACCTCCCCCAAGGATGCCTCATGGCATCTAGGGAGCTACTCATGAGAACGGCGGAACTGATCTGTAAGAGAGCGGCCCAGTATGTCCCGAGCGGGAAGCCAGCATCTCTCCTCTGGACCGTAGTCTTCCCAGTCTACTAGATATTGGTGGCCTCTGCCTCGCCGTATCACATAGAGTCGACATACCATATAGGCGGGTGACCCATTGATGACTCTGGGATGTGGAGGGGCAGAGGTTAAGGGCTAAAGGGGATAATGGACAACAGGTTTAACCTTGGAGACATGGAATACTGGAATACTCTCTTAAGCGGACTGTTTTAAGTTTAAGGCTGTTATTGTGTTGAGGACCTTAGCGATAAGAAAGGGGCCAATAAACTTGGGCCCCAGTTTATGTGCGGGGTGTCTGGGGAAGATCTGAGGTAGATAACCAGACCTTCTGACCGCACACGTAAAGTGGGGCCTTGTAGCGCCGGCTGTTGGCCCAATCTTAGTTGCGTTCGCAGGTATGGACGAGACACCTGTGAACGAAGGCGTGAGCGGAGGGGACGGTGGCATCAGACTCTTGCGAGGGAAACAACGGGGGTTGATTGCCTAAGCAGCACTGGAAAGGCGAAAGACCCGTAGACGACAGCGAGGAGGGTGTTTTGAGCGTACTCGACCATTGCTTATTTGGAACTCCAAGACAGCGGTTCTGCTGAGGTGATGCAGCTCAGGACTCTCTCGAGGTCTTGATAAGCTCGCCCGGACTGCATGTTAGTCTGTGGGTGGTACCCGGATGAACCGGGATGAACACCGGGGCGGTGGAGGTGGTCTGGACCTCGAACAGCCGCAAGAGCGCGTCTGGTTCACGGAGCGGATGTAAATTCTTATGGTCGGTCCAAACCAAAAACGGAAACATGGCGCCTTCCAGCCAGTGGCGACCATTCCTCCAGCGCGGGTTTGACGACCAACAACTCCTTATTACCAATGTCGTAATTCCTCTCCGAGGGGGTAAGCCGGTGAGAGAAAAACGCGCAGGAGTGCACCTTGTCGTCAGAAGAGGACTGTTGGGACAAGATCGCTCTCACCACTGCCTCAGAAGCGTCTACCTCCACTATGAACTGACGAGACGGGATTAACAAGAATGGGAGCAAAAAAAAAAAAAATTACTTTACAAAAGGCCTTCTGGGCCTGTTCAGACCAAGTGAAACATCTCAGAGTGGAGGTGAGATCTGATAGAGGGAGAGCAATCTGACTAAAGCCTCAAATGAACAGCCTTTAGAAATTGGCAAACTCCAGGAATCGCCGGACCGCTTTGCGATTCTCAGGGTGGGCCAATCTGCAACTGCTTCTACCTTGGCAGGGTCCATTCGTATACCTTCTATTGACAGGATAAATCCCAGAAACGGAACCGACCGTGCGTGAAGCTTGCATTTCTCCACCTTTGCGAATAACATTTCTCGGGTAGCCGGCGCAACACTCGTTGGACGTGCTGGACATGGTCACATTCGTTCTGGGAAAATGTTTTAATGTCATCGAGGTAGACAAAGACTAAATGGATGATCATGTCCCTAAGCACTTCATTGACCAGTGTCTGGAATACTGCTGGGGCGTTCGACAGGCCAAAAGGCATAACCAAGTATTCGAAGTGGCCTGTGGGAATATTAAAGGCGGTCTTCCATTCACCCCCTCTCTAATTCTGACTAGGTGATAAGCATTGCGTAGGTCTAACTTCTTAAAGATGGTTGCCCCCTGCAGGAGCTCGAAGGCTGAATACATCAAGGGCAAGGGATGATTATTCTCAACTGTGATGTCGTTCAGCTCCCGATAATCAATACTGGGGTTGAGGGAACCATCCTTCTTCTCCACGAAGAAAAACTCTGCCCCAGCAGGAGAGGAAGAGGGGCAAATAATGTCGCCTAACAAGGAATCGACAAGATACCTCTCCATCGCCTCACTCTCAGGGCTGGAGAGTGAATAAAGGCATCCTTTAGGTGGAGAAGTACCAGGTAACAGATCGATGACACAGTCGTACAGTCGTACGATGACACAGTCGTACAGACGGGGCGTTGTCTGCTGAGGGAACAGGTGGAGACAAGGTGTCCAGTCTCGCCGCAATAAAGACAGCGTTGCTCCTGGGTGTTTCCCTCGTTGTTTCCCTCGCCTGGGTGGAATTATCTCGTCCAGGACGCGGTCAGCTAATCCATGGAGGAAACGGTCCCACAACGTCTTGTCGTTCCAACCACTAGAGGTGGCAAGCGTGCAGAACTCGATAGTGTATTCGGGTACCGACTTGAGACCCTCCCGAAGCAATGACAGTGCTCGAGCCACCTCATTGCCATGCACTGACCGTCAAATACCTTCTTTAATTCTTGGGAAAATGCATCGAAGGAGTTACAGCAAGCATGCTTGTTATCCCGTACTGCCCTGTTGGGTGACAGCGTGGTGAATATCCTGATCTCCCGCTGAGTCCATCTTTGGCGGCTATGTTCTGTCACGAAACAGAAAGACTCAGATGCAAGAAACGTCTTACGTGAAAAAAAAACTGAAGAAACAAAAGTGACCGGGTACTTCTGGCACAAAGCAGGGGAGGAGAATATCCCGACCAAGGCTGGTTGTGCAAGTGTCCGTGTCCGCAAGGGCAGTGGGCAAGGAGGTTAACAGCCGAACGAGTGAAAGTCCAAACCGCCTCTCTCTACACGTCCACACTGTCAGAAGATGCAGAGATGAAGTCCTTATCCGTGGATTCTGGGTAGAGTGCAGAGAAATCAACAACATAACAGTATCAGTTACACCCCAGACCCGACAAATAACACAATACATAGCCGCGACGAATGAAAGGATAGGAAGAGAATAAATAGGGGAAGGGAAAATGAGGAACAGTTGTGGACCATGAAGTAATTGACGTGGAGAGTAGCATTAACAGGGATCCAGCTGGGAGAGGTATGACGGACGAAAAACAATGGAAAACCACGTGTGTTGAGAGAAAGCACATGGGGGCAACAAAAAATGAAAGCAAGCTAGAGACAGGGCATGACAATTAGATTATATACAGTATATTGTATTGAGATATAGATTATACATAAGCTTTCCATTGATGTATGCGTTGTTAGGATAGAACAAAATTTGAAGAGTTTTTTCAAAGAAGATAAAAAAAAGTTAAAAAATCATATTTTTTATTATTTTATCATCTTTTTATTGTGTGTCTCAGCTGTATTTTTTTAGTTATTATGGCTTAAATTATAACAAACCAACTGCAGTGTTGGAATGCACAATAAAAAACATGATTTAAAAAAAAAATGTAAATGGAGTTATCTCATTTTGGAAATAAACTCTTCATTTGGCCGAGATACAACTATTTGAAGACTTGGAATCTGAGGGTGCAAAAATCTAAAAATTGAGGCACTGTAGCAGGCCGTTGCTAAGAAGAGATAGGTTTGTTTTAACACTCTCCATGGGCTAACCACTGTCATGACATTGGGGGGAGTAGATGAAACCGAAAGCTGAAATTCTAAGCTTTGCATAGATACCAAACTTGAGCGGGTAATCGCCATAGATCGGGCAGCAGCGAGTGAATTTTGGCCATTTTTGTTTGCGATTTTGCTGCATGCACTGACAAAAATAAAGGTTTATTTATTTACGGTAGGAAATGTACACAATATCTTCACGGAACACGATCTTTACTTGATTTTGGCATAAAAGGAAAATGTAATGAATGTTTTGTTGGCTATTGCTACAAATGTACATTTGCTTCTTATAACTGGTTTTGTGGTCCAGGTTCACATATGGTAAATGGCCCAGCATCAGTAATTGTAATTTTATTAACCATAATGAGTAATATCATGCTGATACCCCGCACATTACAATATTGTAAATAGCCCATATATATGTATTATTATGTATAGATGTTTTCATTAAATTATTTGTATTTAGTTCTCTTTATTTGCATAATTGGATGTAAAGCTGCTTTAAAACAATTCAAATGGTATGAAGCACGATATGAATTGAGCTGAGTTCAGTTGAACAGAACTTGCCAAACTCAGAATTTGGCAAACTAGGGATTGCAGCTTTACAGACTGTTTAAAGGATTTTTATTCAAGACATAATCACTTACCATTTTAGAATCTTGCCTTAAATGCTTTGTGAAATTAGATTCCCTAACTGCATATAATATTCATTTAATTTTTATTGGCAGTGAGTTGAGAAACCCAGATCAATTGTTTCTTATCTCAGTGATGTACAGTAGATCTAAAAATAGTTTCCAAAGGGGGGGTGGATTTCAGATCTAGGACATGCTCTGAAATTCCTTGAATTCTTTGGCAGAGATGTTTTAAGACTTTAATGCCAAGTATAATCACTGCTCGTAACTGCGGCCGGATTAACCATCAGCTTTAATCATTGGATATTAATTAAAAGTGGATTTTTCTAAAGACAAAATGATTGGTGCTTTATCCGTGCAAATCTAAGTGCCATGGTTACTGCAAGAGGTGCTTTGGAGTTCTCTATTTCAGAACCATGCAGTTGTTAGAATGTTTACAGAGAGTGGTTGCTAGGGCGTTGCTATGTATTTTTGTTTATGTGTTCTTGCTGATAAAAATAGGCATACAATACTGGGTGGGTATACTTTGATCTAATAGTAGTCACAGGACATACATCGACTTTCTCTCACAAGCAATATTCCATCAAGCTTGTGCTGAAAGCACTGTATTGATTCATAGAGCCTCTCTATCTACAGTTGTGGCCAAAAGTATGGGCAGTGACATAAATTTCTGTTTAAGCTGTTGTGGTGGTCATTCACATTGTTTAAAGATTATTATGCAGAGTGGTCAGATGCATTTTAAATAATTGCAAAAACGTCCCAGATGCAAATCCCGTATAGAAAACCTGTTGTCAATCCTCAAAAAGTGAGTGGATAAGGAGAGGCCCAAAAATTGTACAAAAGTTCTTAGATATAATATAATAAGGCAAGAAAGGTTCACCATCAGTCGGAATTTGGCCCAGAAACTAATATCCAGCATGCCAGTGCAAATTGCAGAGGTTATGAAAAACAAGGCCCAACACTGTAAACATTGACTCTTTTCAAATATTCTGTTTTTGCCAATAAACAACATCAAAACTTAAGATATGCTTACTTAAGATATGTGGAAAAATAATCTACAAATAGAGAAGCAGCAAACTTTGCAAAACGAAAAATGTATGTCACTGCCAATACTTTTGACTAGTATATATTTAACTGAACTGACTTTCTCCCAACATCAACATAGTCATACATTTTTATAATGCATTATAAATGTATGGAAATGACAGCAGTATTGGTGGAATACGTTTTTTTGGAAAAGGTTTGAGTTCATTTCATTGTGGGGCATGTTTAGTGGTTGATTGCCTATATGTGGATTGGTGCCCTGGGGCAGTGGGGCAGCTCAATGCGGCTGAAGGACACAGTGTCCCGGGTGTGGTGGTATAAAAGCCTGAGCTAATGAGTGGATCGCTGGGTCTGGAGCAGGGAATGAGGGAATGAGGAGCTGGCTTCGCCAAGGCAAGAAGTTCAGACTGCCTACAGGTGTTTTGGGTGAGTTGCTCTCTGCATGCTGGGATGAAGGAAGTCATGGCTTCATAGATGGTGGACGGATATGTATCTTTGATTGTTTTCTCTTTCCGTCATTTTGTCTTGTTACTGGCTGTAGACTAATCAGCAGATTCCTATCAAAACTGTATTGTTTTTTGAGTCAAGAAGAAATGTCTCATCCATATGTTACTCAAAAATATTTTCACTGTACGAGACTAAATACCAGGAGATTTTTGACGTTTTATATCCTTTTTTTGTAGGCTGTGTCTGCTGCATTGAGAATTGCCTCAGCTCATTGTGGAAAAAGATCCACATCCTGTAATGTACTGTAATGTAGGGACTGGCAATAACCATCCAGTGTTTACTGTTTTGGTTGTTTTGTACATTTATGATGATGAAATTATTTGTAATAATTCCATTTACTCCATTTTAAATGAATTGAGAATTCCCGGCATAAATGGCCAACACACTGTGTTTTCATATAGATAGAACACAAAAAACCAGGGTGTCAGATACAGTATCATCCTTTACATTTTTATTACAGTAAAATTCAAGAAATAATTGTCTTAAAGTTAGTGGCATGATGGGGTGTTTGTGCATCATTGCGTGAATCTACTTCATATACGTTAACACAAATTGTCCAAACAGCACATTAATAGATATAAGTGGTTCCCAACCCTGGTTCTCAAGCCTGGTTCCCAACCCTGGTTCTCCCCCCCTTCCCAGAATGTTTAAGATGTCTCCCTATATATATTACACCTGATTCTACTCGTCAGACCCCCTCCGAATGTTGGTTAGTGTGTTAATTAATATCCCTAATAAACACACTTAACCAGCTGATGATTTGAATCAGGTGTCCTATATAGAGATTCATCTAAACATTCTGGAAAGGGGGGGCCCGGGGACCACCACATATATATATACCACATTGATTAAATACTGAGAGTAATTCACCACTGACATATTCTGCATCCAGACCTCTTGCATTTATTCCATTGCGTTTGTTTAACAGTTTTCTTCTTTCTCTCAACCCCTAATCATCCTTTTCAATGTAACACCCCACCACTGGCCCTGGTTTGGCCCACTTCATCTCTGAATGCTCATGTGCTCATGTACTGTACATGGCAGAGTGTACAGTAGCCCCAATAGCTATGGAGGACAGTGACCGTGAAGTTGACTCTGCATCAGATGACCAGGACTCTTTCCCTGCACCCCCCGTGTCCCCTGAACCCAGGGCTCATGCAGAGGAAAAGGTACTGAGACACCCCCTTTCCTGCAATGGGTACAGATGACCTCTGACCTCTATTTGCATCACTTTGGGGTTTGGAGAATGCTTTCTTTTGTTATTAGCTGACAGCTCTGTCAGCAACAGTTTTAGCAACAGTTTTAGGTCTGGCTGGTCTGTCAGAACATCTCCCGGCCTAACTAGTCTGGCAAGTTTTTTTCATTGTGGCAACAGATTGAGCATGTGATGTTATAAGATGACTGTTCCAGTGGACAGTGCTTTCACTTAATTTAACATCACACCATCACTGCAACACATTGCATTATTTATCAGGACAGGTCTCAGAGCAACTGGGAAATAGGATACTGTCAGGCTATCCCATTCAGCCTTTAGTTTTTTACTGTAGAGCTCTGGTTCTACACAAGAGTTGGAAATGTATCAGATAGCATATCAGATAGCTTTCTAAAAATGTACATGTTAATCTTACATTGCTGTTAAGCCGGGTGCACGTTGTGCGAATCCTAAAACATTCCTATGATCCTTGACCAATATCTGGTGTCTTTGATCTCTAGTTTTGCTGATTAATGACCGATGTGATCAGATTTTTACTCCAATAAAATTATGGCACTGTCTGTAGTCCTGTAGTTTGACTTCTACTATGACGACTTGTGCGCAAAACTCAGGACAATTCTTCAGACATGTCTTCACTCACTTTTTTTTTTATAACTTTTTGTTAACCATAGTTTTAGTACAAATATCATGGTTAATTTCTGGTTACTATGCCACATAAAATAAACTAAAGCAAATATATGGTTCCTATAATTTAACAATGGGTGATATACGGTACATAAGGCTTCACCCCTTTAATAAGGCTTTCACCCCTTTCATCACCCCTTTAAAGTCTCAGTGAAATAAAAAATGACAATGCCTATTTTTCATTCAATATTGCAGCGTTTGTTGTAAATAGTTTATCGATGTGGGTCATTCTCTTTGTACCCTCATAATCTTCAGTTAAAATCTGAAAATGAACTTCCGTCCTGCAGTGACTATCCATCTTAAATGACGATAGTTAGACGGCTTGGGCGGAGCATCCGTTAACTCCTCCCCTTTAACTGTCAGTCTACTGCCAGTTCCATTTCAAAATACAATGGCTGTTTTATACATCCAATCAAATTGCAGAGAAAGACGAAAGCCACGTCCACTATTTTTTCTCATTCAAAATTACATTTCACTCGGTCAAAATGCTCAGCGAAATGACTCAAAATACAGAAGCAAAAACTATCGCAACTTCCAGTTCACGGGACTTTAATAGGTTTTCTCAGCCATCATAAAATCAGAAACAAATAGAATAGTTAAACAATTAAAACGCACCGAAACAAAAAGTAAAGCCATCCACATGACATAAAACAATTGCTGTCAAAGGACAAAGGAAACACTGGGGTTTATATAGACAGGGGACCTGACACAGAAGTTAACAAGATAACAAGGTAAGACACACATGGGGAATTGATGAACAAAAGAACTACAACAGGAACCAGAAATCATTACGAACTAAAAGTGCATTGAACAGAGCACATATACTGTAGAACATGTGACAAGCTTCTTGTCACATTTTTTAATTTTTCGATCCCAGGCGATTCATCATGGTAAGCACAGTTACTACCAAAATATCATAGTCGCTTCTTAAAGTTGCTACATGTTTAAATCTGTGTATCTTCATATTAGCCACTACAGACATCGAAATACCTACAGTAAATAAAGAATGACAGAAAGTTGTTTAACAGTAACTGTAGTAGCTATAGTTTGTATTAGCGTATTTTGGCATGCTTGCCGTGGGACATTTTTGTAAGGATGTGATTAATAATTTTGTATCTAACCACTAAAAAGCATTTTTTTTCTCTCTTACGCAACCTTGACCTTCTGTTCATACCTGCTTTCCCCATTAAACCGCCTCACATTTGTTTACCCCCTGATCCTTTAAAAATGACCTGACCCCAGCACCTCCCCAAAGAAGACTCTGATTCAGAACTGGAGCACATCATGGGACATCAACCTCCCAGAGATGGGCATCATAAGGGGGATGGTGAGGGTCATAGTAGACCCCCCACTCCGGGAACGCCCACTTTCCTGAGGCCCGTGGCGGCACCCATCGGCCCAGGAGAGTTAGACCCCGAGTCCAGAGCAGTGGCTCAGCGGGGTCGTGTGGAGTTTAGCTTGCCGTCACCCATCAGCCCCTCCAGGCCTAGAAGCCCCTGGGGTTGTTTTGACCCTTATTTCGCAGAGGTAAAGAATGCTGGAATGGTGAGGGTTTTGCATGTGCATCGTGGTTCTCTTTCTTGGTCGTCATTTAATTTGATGTTTTTGGAGATACATATTCTTAAATCATGGTCGATATATATACTTTGGTACTGAATGATAATCAGAATTTGGCAAATTAGTACTTCCACTGTACCACACACGGGTCTTTCTAAGAGCAATTTTTCCTTTGTTTCTTGGTCTGATTTATTTGTTTATGCGGTCACATAATTTTTGAGCATAAATAACGAAAACCGCACCAGGACTCTTGGATGTAATAACATGTTAATCTGTCTGACTGTGTTTGATGTGTCACTTATCTTTTGGGATCCTGGCACTCATGAAAGTCGATTGTGTTGTGGTCAGAATAATGAAAGTTAGGGTGACAACTCTGTATGCCTCACCTACAAAACCTTCTTTTACAGTATGTTAACTGTACAACGATAAAGTAGAAAGCAGAAAAAAAGTTTCACATACACACAACATTGTTGTCCACTGATCCTTGAAAATGAGTAAAAGAGCTGTATTATGCATGCCAGTAGTGGGCGATGTTACTTTGTAAAGAAACACTACGCGTCTGCGCACATATGCATATCCAGCTAGGGATGTAACGATATCACAGTCTCACTGTACGATATTACCCCAGTGTAATGCCTGCGGTACAATCTTTATTGCGGTATTTAAAAAGACCAATGAAGATTCAAAAAGTGCCATAAGTGTCTAATAAACAATTCTTGAACATTGCAATGACGTACAAATGAACCATGTCATATCCTGTCCTCTTTTCTTGATCCTCTAATCATAACTGTTGCTTTGAGGTATGAGGTATAGTATGGGATAGGTGGAATGACTTAGAACTCCCGAGCTGGACCTTGACATCTATTATATTGTTTAACATTCTATATGCTAAAAGCCCGGAAGACCTATCATTTTATACAGTCTTTTGACAATGATAATATCGAGACAATTATGCTATTGTGATACAATTGAAATTGATAATATTGTTACATCCCTAATATCCAGGTTTAACCCCTGCGTGTATGTCTTGTTTTATAAATGGCCCCTTACTTTACTGTGACATATGAATTAGAATTAGAAATTATGTCATATACGTCTTTCTTATTCATTTTAGCCTTACTCTATTCTCCTCCTATTCCTGTTTTGTTTGTTGGTAGGACCAGGATAAGGAGTATGTGGGATTTGCAACCCTGCCAAATCAGGTTCACCGTAAATCTGTGAAAAAGGGCTTTGACTTTACTTTAATGGTAGCAGGTAATGTCTTAACACCTTTTACTTTATAAACCTAAGACCAGAAATTTAAAAATGCTTTGAAATGAAATGGAGTTTTTTTTTTTACAGGAGAGTCAGGTTTAGGAAAATCCACCCTGGTCAACAGTCTCTTTCTAACAGATCTATACAAAGACCGAAAACTGCTCAATGCTGAGGGTGAGTTACTCACACAAATGCATTAATTACAATCATGCCCTCACTCACTCACTAAACCACCCGCTCACCCGCCAGAATTGTGAAATGGGTCCATAGAAAATGTTGTGGTGAATATTTGCTCTTTGTTTTGTGGCAGAGAGAATCACTCAGACAGTGGAGATCACTAAACACACAGTGGACATTGAGGAGAAGGGTGTCAAACTAAAGCTCACTATCGTAGACACACCGGGATTCGGAGACGCAGTCAATAACACTGAGTGGTACAGAGTTTTACACTATGTATACTATGTATGTGTGTGTGTGTGTGTATATAAATATATACAGATTCTGAAAAAATTAAGAGACCATTTAAAAATTATTATTATTATAAATTTACTATTTATAGGTATGTAAAATTAAAATGATTAAATTTCATTCTGTGGCCTACTAACAATATTTCTCACAAATTTCAAACTTCAAATACAAATATTGTTTCTATTTACATTTACTTGCAGAAAATGAAAATTGGAGAAACAGGTCTGAAAAAACTGTGCTCTGTTTTTTCAGACCTGAAATACTGCAAAGAAAACAAGTTCATATTCACTTTTAAGCAATACAACAATAATATTTGTACGTGTATTTAGGAAAAGTTCAACAATATGTTTTTATGTGATAACCTCAGACCACCACAGTTTTCGTATCTTGACATGATGTCAGTCTTTCACATTGCTGTTGCATGACTTTGTGACTCCTGACATTCAACAAACACTGGACTGGAATGGCATCTAGAAATGCTGATTCAATGAAGATTTTCACGGCTGGATACACGTATTGTATACGTGTCTGTAGATACTGTATATTTTCAACATTTTCCAGATTCCAGATTTTTTTGAATCAAACTTTTTTGTAGATTTTTTGTAGATTTTTTCTAGGATTTTTTTCTAGGAACATGTGTTTTCACACAACAGAAGTTTACATATAGTCATAACACAAAATGAACTAAAATTAAGACAGTTCAAAAGTTTACAGACAACTGATTCATAATACTGTACGATGTTACCTGGACAAGTAGTGACCGTTTTTATGTTTTAAAGAGTTTCTTGTTTGATCTGAGCTATTAAACTGTCCACTGATCTCGTCCACAATCTTTGCTTTTTCAGCATCTTCTGCCTATTTGACCTCTATTCACCAGTGATTGAATTCATTTTTTGAATTGACAGACTCATACACAACTTTTACAGAAGATTCAGTGGTGCTCAACATCATACATTAGGCGCTTTGCGACAGGATAAGTTCAGGAACAAAGTTCCGAAATAAGTAAAGAGGGCTGTCCTATGCGAAATAAGTTTTCCCTCAGGCCATTTCCCCGATCGCATTCGCACCAGCAAAAGAAACTATTTAGTGAAAATAAGCCGTTGACAGCGATGTCATTTAAGCGCATCCGATAAGCAACGACAAACAACAGAATGATGGAGGACGCTGTGATCAGCATTTGCTTACGTCACGGGTCGTTCCTATCCTGCTGGTTTAGACCCTGCCTAGGAGATGGAGCTAAAATGTTCCTTGAAAAATGTTCTCCCGCTCTAAAATTGTGGCGTAAACACAACAAAGAAGAAAGGAACTTCCGGCAATTCATCGTTCCAGCGGTGCGAAAGGCCCCTATTAAAAAGTCAGGTGTATCTAAACCTCTGGACTGGGTGACCAACTTAAACTGTTATTATTATTTTGTCTAAATAACTTATTTTTGTCTTTTAGTAATGCCATCCAGAAGCTAGAAAAAAATGACATTTACGAGAAGACAATCTAACAAAACTGACACCAATTATTATTTTTCGAGGTTTCCCCCCACCTTACTTTTAATGTATCATATTGACTTCTGAACCATCACTGAATGTTGGTATATTTTGTAATAGTTGTGTATGAGTTTCTTGATTGTAATGAATGTGATTATCAACCTGCTTGTATCATCACAATTTTGTGTTACCTGGACAGAGACATGCATGTTTATTTGTCAGCTGGTGTCAGAATTGTTAACGCCTAATAAGGCCTAGACATACTTCTCAGTCCGGTTTCACTTCGCATGAATTCAACATTAAGCCTATTCATCCAACCATGAAAGTAAACAATAATTGTGACCAATTTGACCATAACATTTGTTTATGACAGGGTGATCTGTTTTAATAATATGATCTGGGCTTGTTTTCAGCTGGAAGTCAGTGGCAGACTACATAGACCAGCAGTTTGAGCAGTACTTCAGAGATGAGAGTGGACTGAACCGCAAAAACATTCAGGATAATCGTGTACACTGCTGTCTGTACTTTATTTCACCCTTCGGTCACGGGTACGAATGCTGTCGTTTTTATACAGAACCGTTCAGATGTGACTAAATTCACCTTGATTGTGCTGTTGTGTGGTGTAGTGGGTTAAGTTTGTTGAATTATTACCACTGTGTCACACTTAAAAGAGGGATTGTCCTTTTAGTAAGTGTGTATTCAAGCTCTGTTGACACATGAGTTAATATAGAGCACTATAGAGATAGAGAGACGTCCCACAAGGCAATTGTGCCCCCTGCTGTTATATATCTGTAATTACAGTCGTGAAACCAAGTCCCACAATGAATCCTAATTCGTCAGACTGTGTTGTGAAGCTGCTCGTGTTCTTATGCTCATGTCTGCTGTTGCGTCTGGTTCAGTTTGAGGCCTCTCGATGTGGAGTTTATGAAAGCTCTTCATGAGAAGGTCAATATTGTGCCTGTTCTTGCTAAAGCCGACACGCTAACCCCCAATGAGGTCAAGAAGAAGAAAATCAAGGCAAGTGCTTAAGCTATCGAAAGCTGTTGTTTGTGTCGTGGGATTATTTCAGTTTGAAACCTCTGCTTATAACAGATTCGAGAGGAGATTGAACAATACGGAATCAAGATCTACCAATTTCCAGATTGTGATTCAGACGAGGACGAGGACTTCAAACAACAAGACCAAGAACTCAAGGTTTAGGCTTTAATCGGCCCTGTTGTCAAACACAACGTCCTGTGAGCAGTAATGTGTGTGTCGTGATGGGCTTTATTCCTAAGGTTATGGGTACAGTGGCCTAATTTTTACACAAAAAATGCTGAATTCAATCCATTGAAGAAAAATTGTGTCTTATGTTTCATTTCCAAATCCACAATATTTAGTTGTCGCACATTTATGCAATCAACCCCGTCACTGTATGATTTCGAGCCCTGTTAAAAACAGAACATGAAATTGTGTCACCAGTGACCCAGGAAGTGATATCGTTTTATAGAGTTTGGAATAAATAAAACATTTTCACAATTTGTAGCATTGAAAGCATTTGTCAAGCTCAATCACTCAACCACATTACACAAATGATTTGAAGACATCTCAAACTAGCTAGCCTCTACTGCATTATAGCAGTGCAGATTCTTTTGTAAAAAGTGCCACCTGTGTTTCAGATGAGACAGTAACTTTATTTCTTTCTCGTCCTGTAGGACAGCATTCCCTTTGCTGTGATAGGCAGTAATACAGTAGTGGAGGCCAAAGGCAAGAGGGTTCGAGGTCGACTGTACCCCTGGGGAATTGTAGAAGGTAAGACCGTTTACAGGGCTACTCAAAACCTCTGATCCATATCGAAATCCATATTGAAGAAAATACATACAACATTTAGTAGGCTGCAAGAAATCTGCACGTACAGGATTACCCAGAATGCTCAGTAGGTTTAGCATCATTCTACACATTTTAACAGATATATACCACAATGTGAAAAAAGTAACTTTGTATTGGCACCTATTATTCTTTGGCTCCTGTATGACATATGGCTTATTGCTCCTTAAACTCTTTGTAAGTCGCTTTGGATAAAAGCGTCTGCTAAATGACTAAATGTAAATGTCAATGTATCTGTTTTAGATCAGTTCTGGTCAACAAGGCGTTCAGGTTTTGTTACAGTAGAGCTATGAGGTGTGTGTCTCTGTGTTTGACAGTGGAGAACCCAGCACACTGTGACTTTGTGAAGTTGAGGAACATGTTGGTACGAACACACATGCAGGATCTGAAGGATGTGACACGGGAAACCCACTATGAGAACTACAGAGCCCACTGCATCCAGAGCATGACACGCATGGTGGTAAAGGAACGCAACCGCAAGTATGAACTCACAACTCTGTGGCAAATCCCTGTGGGTTTAATATCGGCTCAACCTGTGATGAGAGTTTGGGGCGGGACTTTCCGTTTGGACAGACAGTGGGGGGAGTGCTTGGAGAAATCTGTTTGTAATTCTGTTCGGTGCCACCAGGTCCGACAGGCACTTCACAGCCTGATATTTGTTCATGTTTTTCTAAGCAGCAAACTGACCAGGGAGAGCGGCACAGATTTCCCCATTCCCCTGGTACCCGTCGTCGCTGACAACGAGACGGAAAAGCTCATCCGAGAGAAAGATGAGGAGGTACGACATTCTCCCTGCCCAGAGCATGAGCAAACGCATCAGCACGAGCCGAATTTGGACCCAAAGCCATGGGCGGACCCTCACACAGAACCCGAACCTGACGCTGACCCTCAGCGCAAAGGGTCCTGACAGCGATTATATCTGACAGGGTTTCATATAGTCTGGATATTTGACCACAGTAGTCTCTCATCAACCCTTTACTGCATCTATGCTAGAACAGGAGTAGTGTAGAAGAGTGCTAATGTGTCTAGTGTTTCTTATTGTTTGCCAACCTCTGTGCCATGAAGCACCTTAGTCCTGCATTCCGCAATGATTGAATCTCTCTCTGAAATGATACAAAAATGAACATTGATTTAGCATGCATAAAGTTCATTGGGTGTTTTTTAGGGCAATTACTATTATTTGCATTAAAAAAAATATGCTAAATCTGAAATGCTAAAAATAATGTACATTTACAACACAGTAGTGTGCAGAGTAAAAAGAGAGCAGACCCGTGTCTACGGTCAAAGCGTAACATGCTGACTGATGAGGGTCAAGCAATGTCACATGGGAAGGCCATGTGCATTCCTCTCAGCAGTCAGTATAAATTGACTGCATTACAGCAAATACTGTCATGGTGTATATTTACACATGAAGCATTAATATAAATCAGAATAAAGAGGTATTGTGCCTCACTGTCATAAAAAGTCATCTTATGTGGAATGTAAATTCTAATCTTTTAAGTTTAAGGTGGAATAGGACATGAGCATGTGGGCTATTCCAGCTTTATGGACGCCGCATATTGCGTTATGGACGTGACATAAAAATGCTCAGAGAATGTATTTGATACAAATATATTGAACCATCGGTTTATATTTGACTTGATACTCGTCTGAATCTGACTGTGAAAAATAATGCACTAAAAATAAAACAAATTCTTTAAAAACTTGAAGAGAGACGTCACATGGGTATTTGAACCATCAAATGTTGATATTTGTGCTGTTAGCATAGTAGAAACTGTTGGTAAAAACTTTATTTTATCATGATACGGTTGACATTTTCACGGAATTGCCCAGATGTGTAACAATTTCCATAAGATATATCCTATTGTTCCCAACCAAAGTCTTTCTGAGTTATTTCAAATATTCCTCATCTGCCCAGTAATGGTTTAAATAAATTTTCATACTTTACTTTTGTTGTTTTTGTTCTTAATTCTGAATTTTTTTTACATTAAAATCTTCTGTTGACATGACTTCACACCGCATGTCTGCATTAATACGCACTTTTCTCAAGAATCCACCAACTATTAACATCTGAGTGTGTTTTACTAAATCTTAATTTAATCAGCTTTTATTTGACCATTATTCAAATTCTTGATTTTGACTGCTGACAATGTGCTGATAAATGCATGTATGTAGATGCCATAGATTATACAGATGTAGATTGGAAACGGCAGTTGTCTGTACATAGACAATTATGCAATTGACATATTAACTTAAGCGGATAAAATATTTCACAGCTCAAATAAATGTATACAATATATTCGTTTGTGTGTTTCCTGGGAATGAAACCCCTGAACGCATGAGGCGATATTAATATATCATCCACAGAGATCATGCACCGTTGTTAGGAACAAATTGACGATTACAGTTAATACGCTGCTTATTGTCACTACCTTGAGAACAAACATGTTTGCCACATCAATAATTTAGAGTTGTTGTGATGTGCTGTATTATTATTGATCATTGCCCACATAGTGAACCCTTAGTTCTCTAATGTGATTGGGTATGCTGGATATGAACTGATCGATATTCATCTAGTCATTTATCACATGACTCGTTGAAGCCTGTTTGATTGAGATTTATCTGTTTTATCACAGAGTTTAATCATTTGATTTTGTGTTCTTTGCAGTTGCGACGAATGCAGGACATGCTGCAGAAGATCCAGGAGCAGATGCAAACGCAGAAAGAGGCCTATTAACACTGAATCGCTTTGATTTTAAGCCCGTCCCCTTGACCACACACACCAGGCCAACGTTGCCCCATTCTCTATCATGAGGTGATTCTTAACCCACCAAAACAGTTAGGATAAACTTGACCAAGGAAGACACTATATTTTTAAATGACATTTTGAAATATGACCTGAACATGTTGATTGTTTTTGTAAGTCAACCCACATAAATCTTTATTTTTTGAGAACATTCTGAGTGCATATTATTATATGTATAGATGTTTTTATTCTGTGAGGTGGTTTTGGTTTATGGGGACAGTAAAAAAGCCCTTTAACCATTTTGCTTGTTTGTCCGATATTTGTTTGTATATATTTGTTTGTATGTTTTTTTTAATATAATTGTTTAGTGATTCTACAACTTGTTACTTTATTGTCTAAAATGTTCAGTAATCGTATCCGTAACGTTTTTCTTTCTGTATTTCTATACAAAACTTCTAAGTTTCTAAATAAAAATATATTTTATTTTCCTATTGGAGATATGTAATGATAAAGCATTGTATACAATATGCCATAATATATTATATTATATTATTATATAAATACTCTATAGAGAGATAGTTTTGTTAACAAGGCTTTAACACAGCTATGTGCATGTGTAAAGAAGACATATCTGTTTACTGACACGGTTACATTTGTGATGGAGTGCATTATTGTAAAACTACTTGTTATATTGTTATAGATTGCCATAGAGAACATATGTTTTTTTTTTTTTTTTTTATAATGTTGGTGAAACAAAAAATAAATAAGTGTTGATGAAATGTAATGAAGCTGTTTAACTAAAGTGTTTTTTTAAGTTAAATCAAATAAGCTTTATAAGTCAGTTAAACTTAAATTATATTGAACTGATTTAAAAAATCGAGTTGTATTTTACAACTCGTTTTTTGTCTGTTCAATATAATTAAGTTAAACAAAGCTAATTTTATTTAACTACAACATTTAAGGCAGCAGAAATTGATGAATTTTTTAGAGTGTATTTTGTAAAAGAGGTGATTGAATAAACCCACTTACAACAGAAGCTATATTTCTATTTGCTATTGCTGCAACTTATTTCTATAATAGTGTTATGGGTAATTTAAGTCCCCCTGTGGTGAATATCAAGTTTTTATTGTTGTTTATTTGGTGTATTTAATATTGCTGCTAATGTGCATGCACAGCCTGGGCCGTCTTGGAGTGATCTAAAACATGGAAAAGCAAGACACACATTTTGTTTTCTGTACTTCGTGATTGCCTCTGAAGCAAGATATTTTTACTTACCCTAGAATCAGGTATTGTTGTTCATTACCATGGCAACTGCTTGCAAGTTTGTGCTTCTTCAATACGAAGAGGTGGTAAGACCGCAAAAAGCTTGACACATACCAGTGACTGTGCATTATTTTATTATTGTATAAGGAGCCCTGTTCTGTTTGATAGGATATTGACTGGCGACTGATTTAGCTTTCTTGCTTTATTGTCTGCCCAAAGTACCAGAGTGATTTTATTTTAAGTAATTTTTAAATTGAGGTAAAATAATTATGCTATTTTAATGCTCAGAGATTAGTTTTAAGTGGTAAAATTATCGACTACGGGGGACTTTAACAAGGCTGTAAGTTAACATTTGGTCATTGTGTGTTTGAAGTCAAAAGGATAATATAAACAGCAATGCATTGATCATCATGATATCGTCAGTTGTCATTTGTATGATTTGTTTATTTTTGGTCAGATGAGCAACTCAATTGTTTTAATGACAGTTATTATAATTATAATGTCATTGCATCATAAAATTGCTTAGTGTTGTACAAACTTACTACTCTTTATTTTATTATTATTTTCTAATTGTATTGAAGACCATTTTCCTACTGACTTAAATACGTTTATGTTATGTTTCAAACATTAGGAAAAGGATGAAATTATTTAAAATATATTAACTTGGATCATTCTCTGTACATAGTGCATTTTCCTCTCTGGAGCAAATTCAATCTTGGTTTTAAGTTATTACTATTCAGCTTCAAATATGATCATGCATGGGTGGCAACTAAGAGCAGAATCACATTGCAATGCACTTTGTATTGTTACAGATGTACAAGCAAACAGATGTGAGTGCAGGTGTGAGGGAGCTCTTTTGTCACAGACACAGTGGGCAGAAAGGTTTATTTAGCGACAAACAGATGACAACACTATAGTGAGAGTAATCTAAAAGGCAAACGGATAACAGGTGAGTAATTCCAAAAGCAAGTATAATCCAAACAGGTAACAGACAAGTATAACCATGAACAGAGAGTAATGGCATTACTCTGGCATTAGAAACAGGAACAAGGGTTTTGCAAATGCCTGGAGCTCAACTTTATGTAGTTTTACTGCTCCATTGCCATTGCTGAGCAATGCATGTCGGGAAAGTCCACACAAGTCACCTCCCAATGCATCCTTGATAAAAGGGGTGAAGCAAAGACACATCTGTTCTGTTTTAACTGTGTTTGTGTGTTTATTTCTCTTGTGAGGCACAGGATGGCAGTAAAGTGCTCAGCAGAGGACATAACTCACCTAAACTCAAGTCTAGCCCCATAAGATATAACATGAATTCAGATTAATTCAGATGTGTATATATATATATATATATATATACATTAATTATTAAGTAAATCAATATTAATAAAGATAGTAGTGACCATGTGTCATGGTTTCACCTCTCCTTGTCAGGTATTTCTTGGTTTAGAGGTGGAATCATACAGAATCCTTTGTTTTCATGTGGGGAGAGATGTTTTTGACCATGTGGCCTTCCATACTCTCCCCGAGTCGCGTCATCGTTCCTACCCTCCTGTTTCATAGTTTGTGTTAATTAGCTTCCCCTTAGTGTTTGATCTGTGTCACCTGGTCCCTATTTAGTTATCCTGTGTTTGCTTCCCTTAAATAGTCCTCATGTTTCATTGTCTTGTGTCGGTCATTGTCTTTACGTGCCTTCTATTGTGAAAGTCATTGTATCCTGCATCTTCTTGTACCTTGCCGTGTCCTCCAAGTTCCTGTTACCCCCGTGTTAGTAAGTCAGTTCAGTGTTTGTACTAGTGTTTATTTTCATAGTCTAGTCAGTTAGTGTCCTTGTTAAATATTATTATTTATCCTGTCTTGTTTTCCCCATTGTGGGTTTTGTTTTGTCATTTTATAGTGTTCTTTGTTTTGTATAATAAATACCGGTTTAACCCCTTCACCACCGTGCCTGCCTGCATTTGGGTTCTCCCCCTCCAGTTCATGACAGAATGACCGACCATAAGTCGAACCCAGCAGGCACAGAAGCGAGACGTGCAAGTCAGGCCCGTCGCCTGTGCAATGTCCGTCAAGGATACGGCGACGTGCTTGACTTCGCGGATCGCTTCTTTGAGACTGCAGGGGAGATGGTCCACGATGAGCAGGAACAGATAATCCTGTTCAATGGCGGCCTCAACCATCCTCTGACGCGGGAGGAGATGCAGACGCTGAGACCGCTGGGCTTCACTGAACTGATCAGGTACGCCATGAATCGGCCGAAGCCCAGGGTCTCAGTTGAGTCCTGCTCTCCTTCCCCGCTGGCCGTCATCCCCGAGGGTCATTCCCTACAAGTCGGGGTCATGGGCCTCTCCCCATTCTCTGCAGCCTCTTCTCCACCGTCCTCCAGTCTCCGCAGACGGCGTCAACGGAGGGAGTCGTGGGACTCCCCGTCCGACTCCTCTGCCACGGAGCTAGCCGTGCCTCCCACCACCTCTCTTCCGTCGGCCGCACTTCCCGTGGGCCGCTCCCGGAGGAAAAAGAGAGGGGTGCAGTCCAGTCCGGTGGTCCCGAGTCCGGAGGTCCCGAGTCCGGAGGTCCCGAGTCCGGAGGTCCCGAGTCCGGAGGTCCCGAGTCCGGAGGTCCCGAGTCCCAAATATTTTTTGGGGGGGCGCCGTGGGGATGTGACGGTCCGTGCGGCCAGCCCGGCCAGACTCTCCCCAGCAACTAGCAACCGGCCCAAGCCCGGTCCAGCAACCGGCACCAAGCCCCAGCAACCGGCACCAAGCCCGGTCCAGCAACCGGCACCAAGCCCGGTCCAGCAACCGGCACCAAGCCCGGTCCAGCAACCGGCACCAAGCCCGGTCCAGCAACCGGCACCAAGCCCGGTCCAGCAACCGGCACCAAGCCGGTCCAGCAACCCGCCCGGTCCAGCAACCGGCACCAAGCCCGGTCAGCATCAACCGGCAGCCCGGTCCAGCAACCGGCACCGAACGCTGCCCAGCCGCCGGAGAGAGCGCTGCCAGCCAATGTTCCAGCCGATGTCCGGCCCGGCATTCCAGCCCTTGTCCGGCCCGGCATTCCAGCCGGCCGTCCAGCCCTTGTCCTGCCCGGCATTCCAGCCGGCCGTCCAGCCCTTGTCCTGCCCGGCATTCCAGCCGGCCGTCCAGCCCTTGTCCTGCCCGGCATTCCAGCCGGGGTCCAGCCCAGCAGTCCTGCCGGGGACAAGAACAGTTTTCCCCAGGACTTCCCCTGTCAAGCCTCCTGGGGCTCCGCGCCCTGGCGCGCCCCCAAGGGCTGGAACTTCCCCACCCAGCCCTACCCCTTTTGGACTTCCCCCTATGTACTCTTGTTTGCCCCCACCCCCCCTCCCTTGTTTATTATTTGTATTGTCCCACCCTAACCCATTAATTGTTCTTGCCTGCCTTCCCTTGATCTTGTTCTCCATGTTTTGTTTAGTCTTGTCTTTGTCCCAGTCTGCCTTGTCTTGTTCGTGCCTTTGAGGAGCATCAGCTTCCCATCAGCTTTATGCTTCCCTTAAATAGTCCTCATGTTTCATTGTCTTGTGTCGGTCATTGTCTTTACGTGCCTTCTATTGTGAAAGTCATTGTATCCTGCATCTTCTTGTACCTTGCCGTGTCCTCCAAGTTCCTGTTACCCCCGTGTTAGTAAGTCAGTTCAGTGTTTGTACTAGTGTTTATTTTCATAGTCTAGTCAGTTAGTGTCCTTGTTAAATATTATTATTTATCCTGTCTTGTTTTCCCCATTGTGGGTTTTGTTTTGTCATTTTATAGTGTTCTTTGTTTTGTATAATAAATACCGGTTTAACCCCTTCACCACCGTGCCTGCCTGCATTTGGGTTCTCCCCCTCCAGTTCATGACACCATGGTTAAAGAAACAATATTCCCTTGCTCCCCCTCCCTTTCGAAGCACTATGGTGGCGGACACAGCACTAAGATATTGTCACGTTTTTGCTTCTTTGCCAGAGGAGATAACGTATTTAGGAAACACGCTCTGTAGAGAAGTTTGCCCATTTAGGGCTTCTGTAGAAACAACATGGCGAATAGAGTCTACGCACGATCGCTTCAGCCTTTTTCCTCAGCCACATTAACCATAAACTACATCTTACATCAACAACCAAAAAGGGAAAGGCTTCAGGCTATCTGTTTCAAGCTACATTCACAAATATAAAGAAAAAAAGTAGACTTTTGCACCTACTTGAGGCTTGATCACATTAGCATTCTACAATGCTGAGCTATAGTGCTGTCGGTACGCAAATTTCTTTTTTTGTTAACATCCTTTTAGCTTGGTGACAAAATAGAGCTATGAGAAGGGCAGGCAAAAAACTTTGTTAAATCAAAAACCTACGATGGGGATAAAACTAAACAAACAGGACTCAAAACAAACAGTTCCCTCGGGGGAATAACCAAAGTCCACAGGCAAGGCAGAAGAAGATGATGATGAGCAAGAGATAATTAGCAATAGACAGGTGAGGGGAATAAACACAAACACTAGCGGGAACTAACAAGGAGATTACATGGGGCAGGTGAGGGGCATGAAACACTAAATGAAGGGAAAACAAGGGGCGGGGACAAGACGCAAGACAGGAGAACATGTGGCACAAAGTCATAACAAAGGCAACATGTTTCCACACATAACAAAACAAGCACACAATACATGGTACTGTCACAACCCTGTCCAAAGAACTGGAAAACTTCTGACAAGAAGGACAGGATCATGACACTATTCCGTGCAAGGGGACCCCTGGTGTATGTAGATAGAAATAGCTTATTCAAAGGTAATAAAAACATAACGCTTCATTGTGTAAGGTCTTTATACACCTCTGAACACATAGTTATTGATATAATATTGCATTTCTGTCAAGAGATCCTCCAAATAAATTACATATTGCACCTTTAAAGTCATGTCAGCTTCTATGCCTATGTTTGTAAGTCCAGGTTTTTGAAAATAAAATGTACTTTTTCTGAAAACGTTAAAAGTACATTTGGATTTGCTTTCTAGTTGTTTTTTTACACACGAAACAAGTTTGTCACAGGGGTTCACTACAGTCTAACAAAATACTAAATATAATAAATAATTGTATGTAACACCCTGTCTACATTAGTCGCATCGTGCCAGTCCAGCGTGGACAAATTTTCGAATTATGTGTTCAAATGTCATTTGTCGCACCACATCATGTCCGGTGTAGACAGAGTGTAAGATTTAAATTTAGTAACACTTTACGTTAAGGTTCCTTATTTAAAGCATTTATAAAGTTAAATCAAAGAGTAATCACTTATTTACAAATTGATCAGCACTTATAAATGGAGTCTTATGAAATACCTACCAAATAGTGAGCCACTTTTAACTCACATGTTATAAATGCTTAATAGATGTATTTATTCATACTTATTTGATTCAGAGCCAGATTCATGATGAATTTATGATCAATTGCAAAATACTGTTTCAATCAGAGAAAGGGGTACTTCATAGGATTTTTTCAACCATGATGCTTATCCACAGCAATTCATACAATTATTTATTTATTTTGTTTATTAATAACAGTTTTTTTATACTTTAAAACTCTTCCGTAAACATTAAAGACAAAAATACTAAATGATGTACAAAGGTTACCTTTATTTAAAACTATGTTTCATCATATGATGATTGACATCTGATGTTGACCATTTGACAAAAAAAAAACTGAAACAACAACCTGTTCTCTAACCCAGTGGTTCTCAAACTTTTTTTGGCTTAAGTACCCCTTTTTATGATTTTTCAAGCCAACTACCCCTTGACCAGACAACAACATTTTACCTTAAAATTCAGTGAAATGAGAGTCAAACAGTTATTATATCTAAATTTATGAATTAATTTTTATGCATCTTTGTGTAGTCCTAATTTCATATAAAAATACTATTATCATAATTTATTGATTTTCATTATTTAATCCTAAATGTCAGTTTCTCTCACGTACCCCCTGCAGTACCCCTGCAGTACCCCTGGGGGTACGCGTACCCCCATTTGAGAACCACTGCTCTAACCCATACGACAAGAAAAGTTGTTTTGTTGAAAGGTGGAGGACAAAAGACCTGTAGAATGATGGGCCTCAGCACACTATCCATCACTATAGGCACATAACCCAGCCTACGGTAAAGAAATGCCTTAACCATTCAAGGTGCAAATTTGAGGCATGTTTGGAAGACTGGCAGGGCATGAGGATCTACCACTCTTGCGACCTGAGTTTGATTCCCCTCTCGATAGTCCTTTGTGGATCCTGCTCCCCTATCTCCACCCAATGCTTTTCTGTCTGCTCTCTAATGAAGCGTGATAGGCGGAAATGGCTGCCACATACACTTTAGGAGTGGACTGGACTAACCCTGCATCAGAGGGCTCTTGCAAAAACTCCACTACTGTCGCTACTTGAGAAATAACGGTCCCTACGTCGAATTGAAAGCTATAATGTAAAAAGTCCACTTTAATGAAGAATGTTTCCTCGTGAAGGGACCTAGTAGGAATGAAAAATGGTCTCAAGAGCCTCAGCTGGGAGATGAGATTCTTTGAGCCATGCCCACTCAGAGGCCAGACCTACAGCTTCCATAACTCTAGGTGTCCAGTAATGACATAGGTACGAGAACCAAAGAGAAAAGTGTGTACACTCAATGTTGTCCGATGTTGAACTGTTCTGGATTTTTCTGCATTCTTGTACTCTAGCTGGTTCTCTATGACAAATTCAAAACGATGCATTCCTAATATGTGAATTGCTTTTGATAAACCTAGGAATCTAAATCCGGGGTTTTCAAAACTTATGTGACCCCAAATATGATTTACCCCATTTGTGAGGCACCCATACATAAAAATGTAATCCATGTCATGAACAGGCGGGGAGAAGAACCCAGATGCAGGAATCGTGGATGAAGGGGTTAAACGACTTTAATAATGAACAACAGACAAAACAAAGACCCACGAGGGGGTAACAAAACATTATGACAAAAATACTTTCAAAAAGGATAAACAAAATCTTCCCACAATGGGGCAAAACGAGAACTAAAGATCATGAGAAACTCAGACTTACTAAATGGGCAGGGCAAGGCAAGGCAAGGCAACGAGGAATCATGAACGTTACCAACATACACAATGACCGAACACATGACAATGAAACAAGAGGACTATTTAGAGGGGAGACAAAGGATAATTAATGTGGGTAAGGAAACACTGAAGGAAAGGGACGGGGCCATAGACGAGACGCGAGAATGCACATGGCTGGCCAATATATAAACAATGCCACGTCTTTCTCACACTAAACACAAGGGATCTGTCCCGATGCTGCCACTAGACTGGAAAATCATGAACAAGGAGGCAGGACCACGACAATCCAGCTATACATTTTCACATATAAAGACCATTTTATATACTGTCGTAGACAAATAGTAATAGGGATATTGTGGGTAAGGTTATGCAAAGCCAGCTGGTTGTTATCGGCAAAAAACTCCATAAAGATCAAGATCTTGCATCAACCTGAAGGCTTTTATTTTGCCCCAAACAGCAGGATGTATCCCACTTATTACTTGGCTATCTATACCCAGATGAGTGGTGTGTTATCATTTAGTATAAAAGTATAAAAGACCTAAGAATGTCATGACAGAGCTGTACAAAAAGTGAAACAGTTTGTGAGAAAAACAATGCTACCCAAATTTACACAGCATACGAGATGCAATACAAACGCAATGCAAACAGAGTATATGTGTAAACGCAGATTTATACTACTGCGCTGAGTCTATGGTGTAGGGACTACTCAATTGGCGGCCCGCGGTCCGAACCCGGCCCTCGATGTAGTTTGTTCCGGCCTTTCAAGTAGCATAGTGTAAAAAATAATCTCTATAATAAATTTAGTTCAGTTGGGAAGAGGGAACTGACCCTACAGTTATGACGTGACGCGTGTCTGTTCCATTAAGCACGAGCTGCAGCAGCACAGCAGGAGTCACGTGACATAAGGCGAGTGGCGCGACTCATGCAAGCAGCCTCTCCTGTGAGAGACGCGGTGAACAACAGGACGATGAAGGATGAGAACTTTTATTAGTTTTTTTTTTTACATTTTGCTAGCATGAAGAGGACCACCATTTCAAAAGTACAGATGTAGCCAAGTCAGTGGGGGGCGCTGTTGTACTTTGTGACTGGTGACACCTGTGGAATAAGAATGGTGATTTGCCTTTAAATACGCCACGTCCCGGGAGTACTGTGTTCATATCGTTTGGCGGCTTCTTGGTTGCTGGTCGCTGGAAGAACGTGCTGTTTATTCTGTGCGTATTTCGGAAATCGTTTCTGCCTATCTTGGTGGATATTAATAGACAAGTACAGCACAGTACGGTTACTCAGACTGACCGTGAGTCGTAAGGGCTGAACGACGGATACAACACCCGGTATCTGTTATAATACTATGATACGCTGCACTCAATGAATGAGACGTGTCGGGGATCCCTTTGAGTTTCCAGGTGCAGTTGACAGCTATTGGAAGGTATTTGTTTGTTTAATGATTTTAGTGATTGTTAAATGGCTATGAATTAGAATGTTTTTAAATGCTTTTGAATTAAAATGCTTTTTAATTGTTTAAGAAAATGTAATTGGTGTATTTTAAATTCTTGTTGCATGGGCCGATGTGTAGAGTATTCCCTTTGTCTCTTTTGTTTTATAGAGTGCTTCTGGTTTGGATTGATCACTGTTTTCCCTACCTTTATTCCTTTTGAGATTTGGATTGTTCATTTTGTTTGTTGTGGGCCCTTGAACACATTATCAGTTGGACTACCAGGTCAAAGTAAATCTGCTGTGTATAATACTGTTATCGCCAATAGAGGGGGGAGTTAGTCACTTAAGTCCACGTGTGGGGGTAATGAAGTGACATTTGAGTTGTTTTACACTTAAGTGTGATACTTGTTTTTCTTTGAAGTGGGTTGTACGTTTTATTTTATTTTGAGAGTGTCTGTACCCTCTGTATTGGATATTATTGTATGTGCCGGTTTTGGCCAAGTCCCTACTGATGTTGAACACCAAGAGAATTAACTTTAATAAATGTGGTGATTGTTTTATAGTAATACTGGCCGAAGTTTCATTCATTAGTTTGGATAACTGTGTGGGAACCCGGGATCTCCTACCCATTTAACTAGGAGTGGCGTAGTCATAATTAGCTAAACCGTATGTATATATATTTATATCTATAACCCGGTTACATTTGGCGTAGTCGGCAGGGTTTTGACTTCTAAAGGCTGTATTACAATAAAAACAGTCTGGGCCTATGTTTTTGTTTATTTTTTTATTATTTGTATAGGGTGGGAAAACAGTGGTCAAGGACTCCCTCGTTGATCATCGTGGTCAGGTCTAAAAAGAACCAAAACATTTTTTTTTGTAGGATGGCAGATGAAGACATGTCAGCTCAGCTTAGGGCACTCACTGAGATGGTGCAACAGCTACAGGTAGAAAATGCTAAACTTAAGGCAGATGTAAGTCAGAACTTACCGTCTGGATCCAGGAGTGGTCCCACTAGAGAACCACAGTCCCCTGTTGTTGATGATATTGCTATGAGTGGCGTTACAGCAATCCGGTGGGAGTTATAGAGCGTTATGTTTATGTGCCGCGTGAACGTAAATGTCCCAGATTCTCTGGAAAATTGGCTCAGGATCTATTGACTGTAGAGGATTGGGTTGAGGAGGCCCAACGTCATCTGTCTATGCGCCCAATGTCACGTTCTGAGCAGACTTTGGCCATTTTTGATCTGTTGGAGGGAGAGGCCAGGACAGAGGTGAGGTTTCGTCCAGTGTCTGAAAGGGATGGTCCTGAAAAAATATTTAATATACTTCTCAGTGTTTATGGGTGTTCCCAGTCTTATATTAGTCTTCAGAAGCAGTTCTTCCAGCGACGACAACTTGACGGTGAGTCTCTAAGAGAGTATTCTCATGCTCTTATGTCCTTCATGGATGTGATTAAACGTAAAGATCCAGCATGTTTTGCTAATCCTGATACTGTCTTACGAGACCAGTTTATAGAATTTGTGAGAGATGGCATGCTTCGTCGTGAATTACGGCGGCAAGTTAGGCACTATCCTACTCTGAGTTTCCTAGATGCTCGCCAGGAAGCATTACGCTGGGGAGAGGAGGGTGAAAGCCCATATGTGCAGAGACCCCGTGCACAGTCTTGTAGTATGACTAATATTACTGAAGCTGTATTTAGTAAGCCCCTTGATGAGTTGATTGAAGTTAAAGAAAGTCTTCGTAAACAACAAGTACAGTTGGATGCTATCCTGAAGCGTTTAGAGTCCTCCATCCCCCAAGTTGGGTCTCGATTGTTGTCTGTGCCCCCGACTCCTGGGTGGAGACTCGTAACTTTCAGTATCGATATCATCAAGATGGTAGACCCATTTGTTTGCGCTGTTCCCAACCTGGCCATATTGCAAGATTTTGCAGAGTTAACCTTGGAGCAACATCAGGAGTATTGGTAGGGTCTAGGCCTTCTACCCAGCCTTCGGAAAACTAGTGCCCCCCGGCAGCATTGCCCATGCGTCGGGTGGGGACCCTTTGGGCATTCCCCCTGTAAATGAACCTCGACTTTTAGGTAGGTGTCCAATAGTGGAAATTACAATCGGTGGGGTGACCTTGGCATGTTTGCTGGATACTGGATCGATGGTGACTACGGTAACCCAACAATTTTTTGAACAGCATTTACAGCCACGGTTTCAGTCTCAGCTAAAATCTTGTCAATGGCTTAAGCTTAAAGCAGCCAATGGTCTTGATATTCCTTATTTGGGGTATTTAGAGGTGACCATAGAGCTGCTTGGAAAGATACTGCCTAAGATGGGTATTTTAGTTGTAAAAGACTCTGTCGACCCAGTCACCCAGATAAGAAGAGAAAAGGTCCCTGGTCTTTTGGGGATGAATGTTATCAGTAGTTGTTATCAGGAATTGTTTTTGGAGCATGGGACTATGTTTTTTAATTCACCTCCTATACAACATGTAGGGAAAGTATGGCAGAAGGCCTTTTCAGAGTGTCAATTTTGGGAACGTTCATTGGACACTGGGTACATGGGTCTAGCTCGAGTGCAGAAGGGTCCATCCGTCTGTGTTCCAGCAGGAGCTATGAAATTGGTCCCAGCAACTTGCAACCCGGTTGCCACATATGACACTTGTTTTTTGGAACCAGTGTCGTTTGTGGAAGGCCGGTTGCCAGGGGACCTTCTTGTCCCCTCTGCTTGTTTATCTGTGGCCGGTGGGGTGGTAAATGTACCAGTTATTAATGTAGGAAACCAGGATCGTTGGCTGGGGCCAAAGACTATTTTGGGGGAATTGCATATTGTCCAGTTATCTCTTGCAACACCATCTATTGAGTTTCAGATACAACAGGAAGCTGTAGAGGCGGTAGCATTTATTCAGTCAGTTGAGGTAGAGAGCAACTGCAAGTGTGAATTTTCCGTAGTCGACCTGGCCTGAGTTGTCTGGTCAAGAACATCAACAAGCTCGAGCACTGTTAGAGGAGTTTTCAAACGTATTTTGCCAAAGTGAGGGAGATTTGGGCTGTACTGAGCTACCCAGCATACTATTCCCCTATTAGATGATGTACCCGTGCGCCAGCGTTACCGTCGGCTCCCCCCTTCTCAATATGATTTAGTTAAGAGTCATATTAGAGAATTGGTGGAGCGTGATATAGCAAAGCCCAGTTGTAGTCCGTATGCCTCACCTATAGTTGTGGTCCAGAAGAAAGATGGGTCTATTCGTTTGTGTGTAGACTACCGGCAGCTTAATGCGAAAACTCGCAAGGATGCCTTTCCCTTGCCTCGAATAGAGGAGACGTTGGACGCGCTTAGCGGGGCTAGGTGGTTTAGTACATTAGATCTGGCTAGCGGATACAACCAGGTTTCCGTTGCCCCACAGGACAGGGAAAAGACAGCGTTTTGTACCCCTTTTGGGTTATTCGAGTTTAATCGCATGCCCTTTGGGTTGTGCAACGCTCCAAGTACTTTCCAACGACTCATGGAACGTATTTTTGGAGATCAGAGCCTCCACGCCCTTCTGTTATATCTAGATGACATTGTAATCTTTTCTAAAACTTTTGACCAACATCTGGAGCGTTTGGAGATGGTGCTGAGTCGGCTCCGGATGCACAATTTGAAGGTGAAGTTAAAGAAGTGTCAGTTCTTTCAAACAGAAGTTGGATATTTGGGCCATGTGATATCAGCTGCTGGTGTGGCAACGGATCCTGAGAAGATCCGTGCAGTTTCTGAATGGAGTAGGCCTAGCTCTGTTAGGGAACTGCGGTCATTTTTAGGATTCGCATCATACTACCGTCGGTTCGTGGAAGGGTTTGCTAAGTTAGCGGCTCCGTTGCACAAACTAGTTGGTGCTTTACAGGCAGTCGGAAGCGTACGGTACGTAACAAGCACGACTCTTTTGGACAGCAATGGGATGATGTATGTGAAAAGTCTTTTGTGGAATTGAAAGAACGCCTTACTCAGGCTCCGGTTTTAGGGTATGCCGATTTTACTCTGCCGTTTATTCTAGAGACAGATGCAAGCCATTTAGGGTTGGGTGCAGTATTGTCACAAGAGCAAGGGGGACTACGAAGGCCTATCGCGTTTGCTAGTCGTGGCTACGACCAAGTGAGAGGAACATGACTAATTATAGTGCAATGAAGTTGGAGCTCTTGGCTCTTAAATGGGCCTTGACGGAAAAATTTAGAGATTATCTCCTTGGCAATGAGGTGACCATCTACACTGATAATAATCCGTTGCGCTACCTTGATTCTGCAAAATTGGGGGCAGTCGAACAGCGTTGGGTTTCCCAGCTTGCGCTGTTCAACTATGAGATCAGGTATCGCCCAGGCACTGCAAATCGTAATGCAGACGCACTTTCGAGACTTCCGGTATACTCTGAGGGCCAAGTGGCAATTGAGGTAGCAGGTGTCACTGTCCCCAAGTTAATGTTATCACAGAGGAGGCCACAAGTAGTAGATTCATTAACAGTAGATGCTGTCCCTGTCCGTAGTAAGGCTGATTTGAGGGCATTGCAGATTGCAGATCCGTGTATTAAAGTTTTTTTACAGTTTTGGGGGCAAGGGGAACGTCCAACAGTCTCAGATTTGAGGGGCAGCCCAAGAGATGTTAAACAGTTGGTAAAGCAGTGGCCCCGGATTCGAGAGGTGGACGGGGTTTTGTATAGGACAGTCCAAATTCCATCTTCTAGAGACTTGGTCTGGCAGTTATTACTGCCTAAGGGGCTCCAGGTAGAAGTGCTCACTAGTCTCCATGATAATCACGGTCATCAGGGGGTAGAGCGTACTACCGATCTTATTCGTCAAAGGTGTTATTGGCCTAACATGTGGCAAGATGTTAAGAAATGGTGTACCACGTGCGAACGTTGTACTGTTGCTAAGGCCTCACAGCTCAAGGTGAGAACATTTGCGGGAAGTTTATTAGCCAGTAGACCCTTGGAGATTATTGCAATTGATTTCACGCTCCTGGATTAATGGACAGGAAATCTTGGTTGTAACAGATGTTTTTTCTAAATTTACTCAAGCGTACCCCACCCCTGACCAAAAAGCAAGTACAGTGGCTAAGATTTTGACGGAGAAATGGTTCTATGTTTATGGGGTACCAACAAGAATTCACTCGGACCAGGGGCGTAGTTTTTGAGGGAGAATTGTTGAGGCGCCTGTGTGACCTGTATGGCATTTCTAAAAGTAGGACTACTCCATACCACCCAGAGGGTAATGGCCAGTGTGAAAGATTCAATAGGACGTTGCATGATTTACTTCGCACCCTTCCATCGGAACAGAAGCGAAAGTGGCCACAGCTGCTTCCCCAACTTCTTTTTGCTTATAACACCACCGTACACCAGTCGACACAACATTCCCCCTATGAACTGATGTTTGGGCAAAAGCCAAAATTACCAGTTGATCAGTGGTTGGGCAGTAGCGACGAATTGGTAAAGGAACGTACACCAGTAGATTGGGTCACTCAACATCATGAATATTTAACCTCTATTTATGTCAGTGCCCGAAAACATTTAGAGGTGTCGGCCGAACGTCGCAGAGCTAACAGTCCCGAAACTGTGCCCATACTATCTCCTGGCACGTTAGTATATTGTCGAAATCATTTTCAGGGTCGCCATAAGATTCAGGATGTGTGGAGTTCTACGGTACATGAAATTGTGAGTTGTAACGATGAAGTAGGGACGCTGTATAAAATAAGACTGTGGGGAACAGAAGGCCCTATTAAGTCATGCATCGTTCTGAATTTAAGCTGGTCCCACATGGTATGAATAGGTTTCAACAATCTATTACAGGTACTCCTGTCCCCCTCCGTTAGTTCCCGAGGTAAACAGGAAGTGAAGGTTCCTGTAATAGTAGAACAGCCACAAATGGCTGTAGTTTATACTAGAATTGGGACTCAAGTTGATTCTAGCACTCGATTGGTAGGGTGTGGTGTTAATTCTCCCAGCATGACAGCGAACTGTCCCCCTATGGAAAATATAGGAGTACCCATAGAGTCCCAACCTGCGGAAGCTGTACAAGAGCAGGTGGTTGACTTGGCCAACCACGAGAGACAGCAGATCGTTTAAGAGACCAAGCAAGTGGGCAGGCAGGAATGCCTGGTCCCAATTTGAGGCGTTCTATACGCGAGAGAGCAGGTCAACACCCAAACCCCTTTCACCTTCCTCGAGCTATAGTACAGAAAATTCTCCCCGATATAGCGGAGGTTAGTTCTTTGACCCACTTTAGGCCCTAGCAGAAGTGATTTTTTTATATATATTTTTTTTGGGTGTTCACCGGGACGGTGACATTAAAGGCAGGGGTGTATGTAGCCAAGTCAGTGGGGGGCGCTGTTGTACTTTGTGACTGGTGACACCTGTGGAATAAGAATGGTGATTTGCCTTTAAATACGCCACGTCCCGGGAGTACTGTGTTCATATCGTTTGGCGGCTTCTTGGTTGCTGGTCGCTGGAAGAACGTGCTGTTTATTCTGTGCGTATTTCGGAAATCGTTTCTGCCTAACTTGGTGGATATTAATAGACAAGTACAGCACAGTACGGTTACTCAGACTGACCGTGAGTCGTAAGGGCTGAACGACGGATACAACACCCGGTATCTGTTTATATACTATGATACGCTGCACTCAATGAATGAGACGTGTCGGGGATCCCTTTGAGTTTCCAGGTGCAGTTGACAGCTATTGGAAGGTATTTGTTTGTTTAATGATTTTAGTGATTGTTAAATGGCTATGAATTAGAATGTTTTTAAATGCTTTTGAATTGAATTGTTTAAGAAAATGTAATTGGTGTATTTTAAATTCTTGTTGCATGGGCCGATGTGTAGAGTATTCCCTTTGTCTCTTTTGTTTTATAGAGTGCTTCTGGTTTGGATTGATCACTGTTTTCCCTACCTTTATTCCTTTTGAGATTTGGATTGTTCATTTTGTTTGTTGTGGGCCCTTGAACACATTATCAGTTGGACTACCAGGTCAAAGTAAATCTGCTGTGTATAATACTGTTATCGCCAATAGAGGGGGGAGTTAGTCACTTAAGTCCACGTGTGGGGGTAATGAAGTGACATTTGAGTTGTTTTACACTTAAGTGTGATACTTGTTTTTCTTTGAAGTGGGTTGTACGTTTTATTTTATTTTGAGAGTGTCTGTACCCTCTGTATTGGATATTATTGTATGTGCCGGTTTTGGCCAAGTCCCTACTGATGTTGAACACCAAGAGAATTAACTTTAATAAATGTGGTGATTGTTTTATAGTAATACTGGCCGAAGTTTCATTCATTAGTTTGGATAACTGTGTGGGAACCCGGGATCTCCTACCCATTTAACTAGGAGTGGCGTAGTCATAATTAGCTAAACCGTATGTATATATATTTATATCTATAACCCGGTTACACAGAGGCAAGGGCTTAGGGCGGAGAATAGTGCGTCAGAGAACAGTCCATGTCTAGGTACATTTTTGTTATGCAGTTTGTTGTTTGTTGGGCGTCTTACACACAGTCCATGCACCGATGTTGTTGTTGTGCAGTTTAAAATACAACATCAGCAAATGTAGAAAAAAAACTTTGGGTGTCTTACTGGGGCAAAAATATAAAAAATGCAACATATGGGCTCCTATATTTAGGGCCCTATGATTGAACCGCGGAATCTAGGCATAAACAGATTTTGCTGTATAATGCATAATGGCACAGAATCTGGCTTTAATGTATTATTTCTTAGCCAGAAAGTAGCACCGAACAGCTAACAAATTTCAAATTGTGCATGGATAACTTTAGAAATATTCAGATGGTGTTTAAATATGATTGAAGCGCGTTGAAAAATTTTAACTCGAGTGAGAAATTAGCGCGAAGAGCTCATTGACACCTACTGTTTGATGGGTCCGGATATGTGAAGACACTCCCCGCCGCGTGATGTTTTTAGAAAATAAAGAACTTTTCCCCCGAGTAATAAAGAGTGTGGAACGCGTTGTTCACATTTAGTGTTAACCTAGTCTCAGCCTCAGACATCACGCCCACGAACCATTGGCTAATGATGCATAAGGCACGCTTTTCTTGAAACACTTCAGCACGTTGAAGTCGTCATCTGATTGGTTGAATTTGACAGGATTTCCGGGAGACAAGCGTGTTGCGTTCTTTAACGGTCCTCCTTGAAACAACAAAGCCTTCTGATCTAAGAAGTAAGCTGTCGTGTTTACAACGGTTGCTATAAGAAACGTGATTGGTTGCGTTACCTGTCAGTCATATGGCCTCTTGGGCAGGCCTTGGTCAAAGAAAGCGGCGACTAGTGTGAACCCAGCCAGTATCTGCTTTTAACAGTATTTGAGTAGGCCTTTTTTATTCTTACCGAATAGGCTCAAATAAGCACTAGTCCTCAACACTTAAGAGACATGAAACACAAGAAACTGTTGATTCGTGAGGAGAGCAATCGCATTTATTTTCTAAAATCATAATTAAACTGAACACATCAAAATTGCAATAAATCAAGGCCGACACAACAGTCTATACATCCATCTCAGTTAAGCTCAAGTGCTCATAAGGAAACAATTATCCTTCAAAAAGGTCTCTTCAGTATAACGTATAAATCAAATATTTCAATCAAAGCCTTTTTACACTGGATACACTGGGTCTGGCCTCATCGCAGGCTGCAGTCATGCCCTCATCTCACATTTCAGTGCATAACAATTCCCATAAGCCTTTGGACTCATTAATCAGTATTGCATTCACCTGTGTGAATTCACCTTGTTATCTGTTGCACCTCTGCCTATTTAAACCCAGTCATTTTAGTCACTCATTGCGAAGTCTTGTTTGTTGTCAACTGCATTTCTGTGCTGTTTAACCCTGTTGGATTACCGTGTTTTGACCCTGGGACGCCTGTGTATGCCATCTGCATGTCCTGATTTTTGCCCGTGTGTGGATTATGTTTGTTAAAGCTGCGTGTAGATCCTCAACCCCTCTGGGTCTCGGAGCAGTTTGTGACACCCATAAATGCCAATATTGCCTTTTTTCTAGCAGAAATAAACTGCGGCAGATAAGGTTAGGTGCCATACAAAATGTCATGTTTAATTCCATTAGTCATTACAAATGCTATTCTCTTTGATACTCAGTTAGACTACAAAGTATCCAAAAAGATACTTAAGTAGAGTAACTAAATACATTTACTCCAATACTCCAGTACCACTGTGGCGTAGTGAGGCAGAGAGAGAGTGTGTTTATAACTCTTTTGGCTTTTAAGGCCAAACTGAATTATGATATTATCGTATGTGTAATTAACACAATATCAATAATTTTGGTTTTTAATACCACATGTATTGTCATACTGGTGTACTGTGACACTTGTAATGATAAATAATCAAATTTATAGAAAAATTTAATGTAATTGTAACTTTTGAGCAGTCATTGTGCTGTGAAGATTACTTTAAAGGGCTTTGACACTACTTAAATGTTCCTGGGGTTTCATTATTCAGGACACCCACTGATAGTCAAATCAACGCCAACGATTGAATCACTTACAATCACAAGCAAGTAACATAATATTCTATATAAATTAAATAGTACTGTAAAACAATGTTAAATATACCAACACAAACACATTGAACAAAAACTGAAAAGAATCTGAACAAGCAAGATAAAGTAAGAAGTAAATAAAGTGCAATTGGGCTTAAGGAACAGTTTTCCTGATTTCCATAGAACACAAATCCTGGTCAAATGTTTGGGTAAAACAAACGAAAGCGTCTGCCAAAATGCATGAGTGTTAAAGAACATTTGACTGATTCACAAGCTAACTTTATAAAGCGAGTTGTGATTTATGTAAACCCTAATGTGGAACTTGACAGGACAAAAGGCCAAACCTGCCTTTGGACACCGATGAAGCAAACGGCAAACCTTTATCAGTGTATGTGGGTGGCTGTTTGTTTAAGCAAATGTAACCCTAGTGATCCTTGAACACATGTGGGAGAAAAGTTTAAATTATAGATTGATCAAGTCTTTCACAAGCTCCATGGCAGAAAAACATGTTAGTCTTGTAAAGTGCTGTGTGTTCACTTTTGTATTTAGAGCTGAAAGTAATCAGCCACAGCTTAACTTGATTTATCAGAGAGTGATTTCTCTCACAAAAGTAATTGTTTCTGTTTATGTGAATTATTTGGGTTTGAAAGTTGAATGGCCATTCAACATGTGCAGTAGCCTAACCAATCATTAAAGGTAACACAAACATTTTAAAACTAACATTTTTGTTTATTACGTAATTCCTTTATCCAACTTTTAGTTTAATGAAGCACCCACAGTAGCAAAAATTTGATGGTAAAACATGTGCCTTTGTCGCTTAATTATTATTATTTGTATTATTATTATTAATAATATTATCAATAATGTATTTGTTTTACAACAGAAATAAAACTATATAATAATCTTAAAATAGTACATATAAATTCAGATGCATGCAAATTATAAATACTGAACAATTCAAATACAGTTGTTCACTGTTCATGCTAATTCATTGTGCATTAGCTAATGTACAGATACAAGATTTTATTGAAAAAAAGTATTTAATTATTAAATGCTGTAGTAGTTCGTTCGTTGGAGTAACTGAAAAAGTATTTCAGACATTAATAATTTTAGTAAATAGTTTGAGCTGGGAAAGTGTACTGTACTGCCATATCGCTGTTTTTTTTATCATAGACATGCTTCAGGAAGGTGACACTCCTGGTGGGTGAGAGGTGACAACTAACAGCCGCTCGATTGGACCCTAAACTGCAAACAGAGCTATTGATATGCAGCAGAGCCAGACTGAGAGGTGAGTGATAAAATGAAGTGTTAAAGCACTCATAAAGATGAATGTCACACAACTGAAAAGACAATCCAATGACATTGACAGGAAAGAAAGATAAAACACGCATACATTGACTATTTAGGATCAGTTTGAAAGATCCTGTTGGGCCCCATTGACTTCTATTGGATGGACACAAAACCAATTTCCAATTCATTCAAGTAAATCTTAATAACTTAACAAGTAAGGCTTTTTATCAAAAGGACATGTCGATCTTCGCAGACATAATGCTCATCAAATAAATGTGTGTGTACTGTATGTATGTAAAAAATAATATAAGCAACATTTTGATGTTATTGAATATTTAATATTTCAACATCAAAGCTCTGTAGAAACAATATTCAGTTGAAAAATGGAATTTATGTTGTTGTGTGTTTAAAATTCTCCGAATGGTCCTGCAATACCATGTACTTGTGAACATTGTTAAACAAATTCATGTATAGTTTTAAGATGGGAACACTAGACTGTCGCAAATTCTCCAAAAGACAATTACTAGTAGTCGTTTGATAAAATGTTATTTTAACATAATCTCAAGAATTCATTTCATAAACTATTTAATGACATGACTATTTTGTATGAATTTATAGGAAGTGAATCATACAAAAACATTTGATTATTATTACAATAATGAAGCCCCACCCGTAAACCTTACCACCTGTCATGATTCTTGAGGCAGAATCAGAGCAGGATCCCTTGTTTTGTGTGGAGGGAAACATTTTGACCCTACTGGTCTTCTATATGCTCTCTCTGGTCTCTTCTCTGTTCCCGCCCTTTCGTCTCTTTAGTTTGATGGTAATTAGTTCATGCCACGTACCTGTTCCCTCTTGATTTGCTCCCCTTTATATAGCCCTTGTGTTTTATTGTCCTGTGCTCAGTCATTGTATTCTGTATCCTGTGGACCTGTACATCATGCTTACTTGTGTGCTTGTTATGCTCACCTGTATTCTAGTACCTCGGTGTTGCTATGCATGTTTCCCTGTGGATTACCCCAAGTCAGTTAAGTCTAGTAAGTGTTTAGTTTTGTTTGTCAAGTGGTGTTTAGTTTAGAGTTAGTTAGTCTATGCCCTGTCAACTTACTGTGTTACCCAGTGTTCTTGTTTTTACCCCCCCATGGGTCTTTGTTTTGTAATAATAATTTTCAGTGATTTGATTATTTTATTTTATTTATTTATTTTATTATTTTTTATTATTTTTCTATTTTTTTTTTTTTTTTTTTTTTTTTTTTTAATTTAATTTAATTTTTTAATTTAAAAATTTAATTAATTTAATTTAATTTAATTTAATCTTTTTTTTTTTTTTTAATTTTTTAAAATTTTTTTTTTCTTTTTTTTTTTTTTTTTTTTTTCCTTTTTTTTCCTTTTTTTTTTTCCTTCTTTTTTTTTTTTTCTTGTTTTCTTCCTGGTTTTTGTTTTGTTGTGTTTTTTTCTTCTTCTTTTTTTTTTTCTTCTATTTCCCCTCTGTTATATATATCTTTTGCTGATTGTATCAACAACATGCAAACCAAAGCATCAAAGTCCATGAGCCCAAACAGCACAGCTGAATCTTTGACCCATTTGCTCTCAAACAGCGTCTGACAGTGTTCTCTAATGTTGTCATATAGACAGCTTGTACTAGGAACGGTTACGACATTCTCCTAACATAGCAGAGCCTGGACCGAATGCCCCAGCACGGCCTTATCAGAGAGTACATTCAAATATGTTCTGGCTCTTACAAGGAAAAGCCAAAGAGAGGTGGTATGAAACTGACACTGACATTGATTTTTGACTGAACAAACTACATTTTGTGTTTGCTGGATTGGTTTACTTAAACTCTTACTCAGATGGGCTGATAGCACAAATTTGTGAGCACTTTTTATTTCCTCTAGAATTTTACATTGGATAGACATGTTTTATTTCATACGAGCTTTGTAAAAATTTGGTGGTTTCTACAAAAAATGGCATAGTTTTTAATAATTTAAACAAAATTATGTTAAAGGTTTTTACAAAATGCAATAAACATGGTTCCTGTGTCATCCCAGACGGCAAACAGATGGCATATCATAAAAAAAAAAATGTATCTTTGAAGCCGAAGCTAATGATCTCACCTCACACTTCCCCTTCACGAGATCTCTGTCTGAGAGAGTCTTTTGTCTCTGGCCATCTCTTGTCTCCGCATGAGGTGAGAACCCAAATAAAGAGTTCAAAGTGTTATCACTGATTCTCTTTGTGTTACACACGAGCAATTGCATTATTAAAAAACATTGTTTTTATGCAGCTTAAAAACTTTAAATTCTAGCCTAACTCTTTTAATATGCCGTGTTATTGGTGTATTAAAATTTCAGCTAAATGTTTCTCTCCAACTCGTATTTTCCATCTCAGACCCAAAGGCCACTATAGGGCTGTAGCAACAAAAGTCATAGATCAAAGGGCGGCATGGAATTGTGCGTCCCTTTCGATATTACGATTAGAGATCAAATTTGGCATTTCAATGTCTTGAACTGTTACCCCCAATCCCACAGCTCTGAAAGTACCAAGATTATATTTACCATTACTGATCCCAAATATGTTACGGTACATTTAGAATAAATAATTTTATATAACTGGAAAACGGAGTAATATGTGATAGTATCAAGATTTTAAGAATATGTAATCTAAAGAAAAAAAACAATATGCCTTAATACAACTTCAATTGGTTTTAATCAACCTAAAAATATTAGATTACACACAGCAAAAGTCATTTTAGGGTAGACAATCCACATGTAGTTAGATTGTAAATCATCGTTTGCTAAAAAGTGCATAGTTTGGATTAAAAGAACATTTGCAGGGTTTTATAACTCAACATAAATGGAAGCTACCACGTGTACGTGTATTTGTGCTTACTCCATTGACGCAGAGCTCCCCCGGCCTCTCAGTGGGTGACTTTTGAACCCTACTCCTCCTGTGAGGAGTCAAGGGGGTGAGGTTCACCTCCAAATACCTGCCCCCTCCGTCCAATGAGCATTATAAAAGAGATATCTCTGTCGCCAGTTCTTCAGTCTCTTCCCAGACCAGCTACAATCAACAGGTAAGAAGCCAGCCTGAATGAGGACGATTTTTTGTGTTTGGAAGCATTGGCAACCACAAACCAGCTTGTATCGCATGTGATTGTTAAATGCTCTTGCCAATCATTTTTAAAAGATTTAGACATCTTGGTACATGCTTATTTTTAATTTTGTGTGTGTGTGTGTTTTAAACACCAGAAATGAACTCCTATTGGCAGACGTCATGTTTATAGCTAATTGTTTGTGGCCTGCTTTCAGATGCTTAAAAGTTAGATCAGGCTTTCGACTGAAGATTTTCAGGTCCAAGTTAATCCAGAGGATTTTTTAGATTATGAAGTGGTAATCTAGTTGTGAAGCCTCTAACTCTGTCTAATCTCAGATATATCTGGAAGTCGTCTAATAGACTGACGCATACTGCAGACTTAAATCCATAATAGCAAGCAGCATGTCTTACTTAGGTTCTGGTGTCTCTAAAGTATTAAATAACTTCTCTTTTTTTCCTCAGATCCATCATGAGGTTTATAGCCCTTACACTCACAGTTTTGCTGGCAGGTATACAAAGTCAACTTATTTTCTGTACTTTGGGGAAAAAAATAAATGTCTTGATTGGTCTTGTTTAACTGTAGAACTATCTAAACACCCATACAACTAGATACATTTACTATTTATTAAAAAAAATACTGTTTTAACTTTGTTTTGATAGAGCCTAAATTTGACTAAATCTAGAAACATGGTCTCTTTGTTAAACTATTTTTTCCGAATAAATATTTTGCAATGTAAACATTTTCAAAATATAAAAGTGTTTAGACCTTGTTCTCAGACTTCTACTTCACATTCACCCGTTTCAGGTAGCCAGGCTCGTTTCCTTCAGGACGAACCTCCATCACAGCTGGATCATGTGAAGACCGCTCTGCAGGTGTATGCAGATCAACTGAAGCAGTCTGCACACAAAGCCCTCATTCACCTTGATGACACAGAGTTCAAAGACTACAAGTACAAAACACTACTACAAGACTTCACATGGCATTTGGGGCAGTTATTTGGATAGTATTCTATTGACAATTGATTGGGAGAACTAGATGTTAAATAGTAGGGGGTTCGAAGAAGAAAAAAGTCAAGTTATTAACTATTAAAGAGTACATTGATCAAACATTTTGCTTTTTTGAATAATGAATAGAATAACTTTTTTTCTGTTTCAAACCACCCTTTTTTGCGATTGGACAGTTAATGAGATAAAAAAGTGTATCTTTTCAGTACTGGTATTTTTGGATTGAACTGCAGTGTTGTTTGGCACCGCTAGTGCTACATGAATCCGTTCTGATTTCATGTTTTCATTTCCTAAGATCTGAAGATGTCAGCATCTAGTTAACAGCTTATTTTTACTTCGAGAAGTAACACCATATCAATTCCAAAAAATAACTACACTAAATCTAATTTGTCTCCTTTCGTGTAGAGACTTTCTGGGCCAGTCTGTGGACAATATCCATGGCTACTTTCAGCATGCCTTTAAATCCATGGGCACATATGCTACCCCGGTCATGGAAGCCATCGCTCCAGTGCGTGAGAAGTTGAGGAATGATGTGGAGGATCTCCGCAAGCAGATTGAGCCCAAACGAGAGGAGCTGAGACAGGTGCTGGTGAAGCACTTTCAGGAGTACAGCACTGAGCTCAAGCCATTGGTAGAGGAGTACTTGACCAAACATCGCAAGCAAATGGAGGAGCTGAAGACAAAGTTGGAGCCTGTGGTCAATAACATGAAGGGGAAAATTGCCACCAACTGGGAGGAGACCAAGTCCAAGCTAGTGCCCATCGTGGAGGCTGTGCGTGGCAAGGTGACAGAGCATCTCCAGGGACTGAAGACTCAGTTGGAGCCCTACATCCAAGATTATAAGGAACAAAATGGAGAAAAGCACCTTGGAGTTTCGTGAGAGCGTCAGATCTGGTGAATTGAGGAAAAAGATGAATGCCCTGGGCGAAGATGTGAAGCCCCACCTTGAGGCTATCGCTGTAGCCATCCAAAAGGCCTTTAACAAGGAGTAAAGCATTCTTTTTAATACCATTTCTATTGCCTTCATCCTTTCCACCCGCATTAAATACCAACAACAACTCAGTCTGTCAAGCTTTTCTCAGAGCATAACTGATCTTTATTAAAGCATATATAGCCACTCATGCTCACAATGCACTTTTCACAGATTGCCACAACAAAAGGACTTGCATTCTTTCTAATTCCCAAACACAGCTACAAAAATGAGAACACTGTTTGGTTAAACAATCAAAAATCCCTGCGAAATCTTCTGTTAAGATGTTTTTTTTGTTGGTAAAAAACTATTTTAATGTTCAATAAAACGGAATAAAAATAAATACTTACATTTTATTTCTTCAGTGTCATTGTTTTTCTATTTGACATGGTTGTAATGTTGACATCACATCTTCCTCAAATAAATTTTGTTATTTTTACAAATACCAAAAGCTGTGTGTAAGATAAATGAACAATTATGGTCAAAAGTTTTTTAAGTTTTGCTTAACCATTCTAAAATAAGAAGAAACAGTAGCAATAAAAATATACAACTTTTCACACTTGATTAATGAGTTGATTAAAATAACACTGGCAGGAATCAATACAGCCTGATGTGTTAGTGATCTGTTATTTATTAGTAATGGCACAAGATGGATTGGGTGCCCATAGTTATGCCCTTGGGCAAGACCATGTCAACACCAAACCATAATATTTTTTCTTAAGATTTACATTCCTTTGCTAATGAAGTTCGGACTTGATAGCAAGAGCTGTATGTGGATTAACTTGCATTTTAAACAATAGAAGTAAAATAAATAAATAAAGTAGAAGAAAATATGAGTAAAAACACAAAGTCAGAAAAACATTACATTATTGCTGACAGTTATTCCAAAGATGCTTATTTAAATGTTAATTTATGTCTCAGATGTTCATTTAAAAACAAAATCAATTGTTTGCATAAAGTATAAGGTAATGGATGCACAATTTATGTGCATAGCCAGTGCCATGCTAGGTCACACAATCGCAACTGGTAGAGCATAGCATTACCAGTACAAAGGTTTTGAGTTCGATCTTGAATGCTTTGGTTAGAGTAACGAATACACTAATTCTGACAAATCAGCACAATGACTTCAGTAAGAATTAAGAAAGATCAAAATTCTGCAGGTACTGGGAGAAACAAGCTCAAGTCTAGCTGGTAAGGTACATAAAGTATATACAGCACCACGACCGTTTGCCCATTTAATGTGCAATTCAAAAAAAGATCATGAACAGATCCATCTTCACTGCTTGGCAGAACCTTAAGGCAGAAGTCAGAGTTGAGACTACACATAAGGTTGTGATTGCTCGTGGATCAAAGGTCATCACTAGGGTTTCACAGCAGGTTGTGCCCTAGAACAATGGTGCTAAAAGTCCAATTAACTCTGTGATGAGTGTTGATCAATTACTGCCACCGACCAACTGATTATTCTGTTCTCAGTCAATAACGTTAGGTGATGTCTACGTAATGAACAAAAACATGAGTTTAATACAGAGTAAGTTGGTGGACATTTTGGGTCAAGGGTTGTGAGTGAGTGAAATGGATGAGGTGTTAAAAAACAGTGATATGGGTCTCTGAGATTATATAAAGCCAGGAGTGCACTCATCCCGACTCGTAACGGCATGAAATCGGATGCATTCAGATCTCTGAAGATATGCTAATGTGAATGTGACTGGATCTACTGCTGGAACAGGTTTCTCATGCATAGCAATCTTATTATGAATGGTAATAATCCTATTTTCACATTGTGATTTTTTGATTGTGTTCATATTCTCTCAAGAATGCCTGATCTGACATGAATTTGTTCCCTCTGCCTGTAGTGTCCGACCTTTCACAGACGTGTTCTCTGACCATGTCGTGTTCTCCAGACCAAGCGCGCTCATGTGCAAAAGCTCCCGAAGTGGCCAGTGTCAGAGTTCAGCTGGAAATGCAGAGCTTGTGGCGCCAATTTGACCAACTTGGCACTGAAATGATTGTGACAAAAGCTGGAAGGTTTCGTCGATTCTCACATCTGTTAACATGGCCATTGTGTAGTATTACATGTAGATTGTGTAGACATTTTCTGAAATGCCTGCCCACTGCGATATGCCACGGTGTTGTGGGTGTTTATAAGAGCATGTAAAAATGAATAAAAAAATTATTTTGTTGTTAATATTAAGCACATTCATTTCTACAGTACTTTTGAATTTTTGTGTTTCCACAGAAGAATGTTTCCCACATTTCAAGTACACATCTCAGGCATGGACCCAGCAGCAGAATATGTTCTCCTTATGGACTTTATTCCTGTGGATGAAAAGCGATACAGGTATCAAAATTATACTAAACTATTACATTTTGGAATAATGCCAGAAGATGTGTACATCTAGCAGGTTTTCTCGTTTAGATACATGCTTAGGTACATGATACATGTGTGCTTCATGTTTTTGATGCCAACTTGTAAGTCGCTTTGGATAAAAGCGTCTGCTAAATGACTAAATGTGATGCCACGCTATACTGCTCACACAAGCCTATCATTCCAATGCAATGTGTGAACAGCTTGTAACGCACAAGACCATCCCCAACTTCCTAGGTTGTCTATGAAAGCCAGTGTGGAGGGATAAATATGGGATGGAAGAGGAAATCAAGCCAGTGTGGTGGGTGCTGTACATGGGGACCAACAATGGAGAATATGGCATGGGGCTGTGGCTGTTAATACATTTGTTTCACACATTAATCCAAGTATTAATGATAAATGCATGTTTTGTGGATTCAGGCAAACAATTTTCATAGTTTTTTGGAATGTGTAAGAATTGAAATGTTTTTTATTTTGTTGGATATGTTGTGTGGGAATGCGGAGTGAAATTCACACCACATGTTTTACTTCACTGCTTCATCGCTAATATGGGTTAACTAAGGGTTTTTGAATTCTAAATTAAACGACTCCGTGCAGGTACGCTTTTCACAGCTCTTCCTGGCTGGTAGCTGGATGTGGAGATGTAGCGGCCCCTGGAAGAGTCCACTTTCACCCTGACTCGCCAGCATGGGGAGCCCAGTGGATGAAGCAGACCGTCTCCTTCGACCGCCTCAAACTCACCAACAACTTGCTTGATGATAATGGCCACGTAAGAAACTCAAACACACACTTGCGTACAGTTCACACATGTGCCTGGGTTCTGGCACTGATTCAATCATTTATGCTTGTATCTAGATGATATTGAACTCCATGCACCGGTACCAGCCGCGGCTGCATGTGGTGCTGGTTGACAGGAGTCGAAACAGCCAGATATATGCTCACCGCAACTTCTGCACTTTCACCTTCCCAGAGACCCGCTTCATCGCAGTCACCGCCTACCAGAACCACAGGGTACCAAAATGCCCAACATCCACCCATGTTCTTGATATCTCAGCCCCGAACTGCTCAGCAGGATTCCATGAGTTAGGCTAGCCACAAAGCTGAGGATTTTAAGCACCCCAAGGGATCAGCAACTGACTTTTTGTCTAAAAAGTACTTATGTGTGGTATCGATTGTTATGATTATTTTACCACTCCCAATCGTGTCAGATCCTCCCTGATCATGAATTGTAAAATTTGACATTTACAACTCTTGATAAGGCTCCGACGGGACACCCATAATAGCCAATGAGAGCGAACACGCTTCAACCGGATGTTGCATGCTGTTATACCTTAAACATGACAGCAACAAACATGTCACAAAAGTAGAGTATTGACCAATAATATGTTTGTGTTTGGCAGGTTATAATGTTAAAAATCATTTGAAACTGTCCTTATGTCGAAAATAATCCAGTGTGTCTCTGGCCTTAGTAAGCTTACTGTTAGCTTACCACTAGCCTTAAAAAATACAAAAGTTTTCAGCATACAATAGTAATTTATATTACCCAATGAGTCAGGTTTTGTCTGGGTTGCACTGGGTTGTCTAGTTGGAACTTGATAGTAGATGCCATAATGCCATCATTAGATCAAGGGGAAAAACTCATTATACTGTATTTAAATGTCATCATGAATATAGTCATTCATTTGTTTGTATGCTTTGCTCCGTTTGAATGCTTTAAAATTATTACTTATAACATTTTTATAACATCTTTTCTGCCATAGATTACTCAGCTGAAGATAGCCTGCAACCCTTTTGCGAAAGGCTTTCGTACCGCAGAGCCTGAAAACAGGTAAATAGTTAGAGCCTATGGGCAATTCCATGAAAATGTCAACCATGAAATATCTGGTTTTTACTATAAAAAAATGTTTTTACTATGCTAACAGCACAGATAGCAACATTCTCTTCAAGTTTTTAAAGCATTTGTTTTATTTTTAGTCCATGGTTTTTCATAGTCAGAAAAGTGTGGTTTAAGGATTGTCACATCCATAACGGTACATATTCCTCCTAAATTGGCACATGAAAATAAATTCACAGAACTTCTAAAAAGTTTGTGTCCTTGTTTTGTCACATCCATAATGCGTGTTAATTTTCATTTTTAAAATAGAAAACTTCTGCATAGACTTATATTTTTCGAATGTTTTAACTCTATCAACAAGGGTTTAGTAAAATATAAACAAATGGTTCAGTATATTGGTAACAAATACATAGTGTTTTTATGTCACATCAATAAATCTAAATGTCACATCACTAACGATGGAATTGACCATTACAGGCACACAGCATGAGACCAATTAATTTTTTGTGCATTGTCAAGATATTAACAAGCGTATAATGCGTATCATTGCCAATACTAAGTTATTACTATATCTATATTAGGTATTTAATGGTTATTTGCTTGTAATTTTGACATGGCTAAAGTGTCTTAGGTAGCTCTAATCAAACAGTTTTTTTTCACAGCAGATAATTCTTCTTCTTAATTCTTTAAAAGGAGGTTATAACATTTTCATAGTCATCATCAAGTTTCCTTGATGTCATGAATTTGTTTGGACTATCTCAGGCTCATGATTGATAGCTCTGGCTCAAGGCTGGGCTGCATTTTTATAACCGAATGCGTCACAGCAGCATGACTGAAGGCTGGTATACTGCTGTCCCATTTCGAAGGCTCCTTCAGTTGTAGCCTAAAAATGTGTTCTTTCACCCCGGCTCCTTGTTAGTGTTCTAATATTATATATGTTGTTGTCTATTAATATTACTGCAGCATTATTGTGTTTTACTTAGGTATTTTTCTAAGATTGGTTAATGATACTGCTTGTCAATTTAATCTACTGTACATCAATGCATTATATTCTCTTAAATAAAAATGCTGGCTCTATAATTGTTTTTAAAGTCAGAAATATCTCTGCTGTGTCCCCCTGCTGTCACAAGGTCACAACAGGTGACGCAACCAGGAAATCCTCTGTAGGCTAGACCGTCTCATTTCAGTTCCGAGTCCTTACCTTCAAAGTCTGCGTTCTTCTTCGAACTGGGACACAGAATGATTTAATATTAATGTGCAATGTTGCTTGGCAAGCATAAACAACTAATAAACTATGTTATTTGGATAAAAGGTGTCGATATATGACCTAAAAAATCCTTTACTGTGGAAAAAAAAATACTGTAATTGTACTGCAAAAACTCATGCACAGACTCTAGTAGATTATTGCGTGAGTTTCATATTCAACTGCTTGTAGGCTGAAACTGATGTTATGACAATTGTGTTTTTTCAACAGGTCTACTAATTGTGACTCCACATGTGATTCTCCTCGGCTGTCATTGCCATGGAACATGCTTGAGAGGGCCACCGTGAGGGCCACTGCCCATGAAGACCAGACACTCCAAGATCAACAGCATCTTAATCGTGGGTCCAGCCACATACATAACACCACAAGTTTAGGCAAATGGATGAAAAGGCCATGAAGTAAACTTGCAGATAAAAAAAAACAAATCCAAGTTTAGGTTGGAATAGGCTACAGCATGTGCAGGAATAAAACCAATGTCACAGCCTGTTCTACTCTTTTCTACAGATTATTCAAGCTTTCATGATCCAGGCCTGCAGACACTACAAAATGAATCACAGTTGTCCCATAATGAAGGCATGTTCTACAGTACAGTCAGGAAGGAAAAGAAGTCACATGATCATTTTCACACTGGCCCAATGTACTTCACATTGCCCTGTCAGTGGGACAGTTTGAGCAGACCAGAGAGAAGTCTGATTGGTTAACTATGGTTCACTGGAATTAACTTGATACATTTTTGGGTAACACCTAGATTCATTTGTTTTATTGACATTCATTGTACACAGCAAAATAAACGCAAACATTTTCTGTGCACTTGTAAAATGTGCCAAAACAAATGACTATATGACAAAAATGTGTTTATGATAAAACGATACAGTTCTTTATGATGTATTACTACTTGAAATATGTATCAGGGTACTCTACCAGGCATAACTACAATGCAGATACTATATTAGCCTACATTTATAATACATTATATATTTTCAGTTTCAACTCAATTTAAACTTCAAGTCCCACAATGCATCACCCTGCATTTGACAGTAGTTGTGCGCTGTGTACGTCTGAAGCAGATTCATTTTAGCAAACCGACTCATTTGGACCGAATCGGTTCATAAAAACAATTCACACTGTCATCGCCGAAAATACATCCAGAGTTCGCTGAAACGAGGTTTTAATGCTACATTTTCGATTGATATATACAGAGTTTCCTTCCATGTCACATTGTTTATGCTTTATCTATCAACCAAACGAAGCTCTTTCAATCGAATGATTCATGAACGCTTCGCATATCACTGTGACCGAATCACGAATAAAGAACCTATTCAAACGTGTCAGTGTTCTGTGAATCTAGCATCGCTTCAGTGTGTGCGGCTCGGAGAAAGATGGAGGAGGCATCGTAGGCTTGAGGACATAAAGATGCGGATAATAGATGTTTGCGACGTAAGACTGCCATACAGGAATATTAAACGCTAAATGGATATAACACCGAGCACATTTTAACCACATCAATTCGACGGCAGGACTCAATTGATTATTTACTATTTGGTTTCAGTTTAAAATGTAGTTTAATTCATTTAATAAAAATCATATTTTAATATCTACATTTTTTGTATAAAGAACATGCGGGAGGGTTTTGCTGTGAGCCGTGTCTTCGTGTGATAATTAATATGTATAGGTAGGCCAGAAAGATATGGAAAACAAAAGGTTCATGCGGATGGTGAATGCAGAGGATGAGGAAAACGACTTATAAACTGCATCGCGAACGTCCTTTAGTGCTCGCGCGGATCGGGAATTTGCGTCTATGACGTAACGCTAGACAACTTGAACGCACACTGCAGAAAACAGACGGTTTTGAAAACATTGAAAGATGAAGGTGGCGCCGGTCATTCTGTATTTATGGGCATTAACGACTCTTCTGCCGGTCACCTTCTCTGGCGCCGTTTCTTTCCCGGTGCTTCTGCGTTTTCCCTTGCGGCAGGGGTCCCTCTCACAGCCTACATCCTCCAGGGGTCCTGGTCGGTCTGTCAGGATAAGGAGGGGAGCTGGTGGGATGAATTTTGTAAACATGATCGACAACCTGAGAGGAAAGTCAGGACAGGGGTATTACATCGAAATGGCTGTGGGCACCCCGTCCCAGAAGGTGAGATATGTTCACTGCAAAAACCAACAGGCTCTGACCAAGCAGTAAAGTATTTTTCTATACTTCTTCCAAGCACTACTTTTACTATTTCGATGCATTGTTCTCAACATAACTATTTCTCAGCTGTGATTTGAAGTATATTGTACTAACAACAGCACAGCAACAACGATGTAACATGCTAAATATAGTATGGTCCCAGATAGCACACATACGTCTGGTTTACGTCTATTTGACGTCTGCATTTACATCTGCAAGACATCTACAATACATTGTTTGCTCATCTGCAATACATCTCGGAGATGTCTGCTGTCAGACGTCATATAGACCTCTAGAAGATGTCTGTAAGATGTGTATGATTTAGAATGGATGTAAAGCTGCTCTCTTTCTAAGATGTTTAGCAGATGTTTTTACGCAGCAGATCTCCAGATCTTTACCAGACGTATTACAGATGAGCAAACTATGTATTGTAGATGTCTTGCAGATGCAAATTCAGACGTCAAATAGATGTAAGCCAGATGGATTGTGCTATCTGGGGTGCGTACAAACTATACAGAGCAGTAAGTGCAGTATATCCAAAATATGCAGTAATGTAGGCCACTGACTGCAGATTATTTGCAGAAAGAGTACCAGAATTTCCTCCAGCCCTCATGTTGCACTGCCTGTTAGTGATGGCCGAACTAATCGTTCTTTTGAACTGGTTCTTTTCAGCCAAATTGGTTCTAAACATATACAGAATCCTATAGTTTCTGTAAAACGCTGATGAAGATTAATTTATTCACTTTTATATCTTTAAGACCTAAAATATCATAGTTTGCACGTCACTGTGCCAGTATTTGGGTGCTTTAGTTGCAACACTTATGTAAGAAACTTTTGTCAGATCATGACGATGATGTATTAACTGACAGAAGTTATGATTACTGATTTATATATTTGAATGTGCCGAGTGTATTTTCATCCCACCCGGCCCGGATGTTAGACATGATGTGTAATTTTATGGCAAGTGACATCATTACGCCAGGGCGTAAAATAATCTGTCTCTCAGAAAAGAACTGGACTTCCCATCACTACTGAATTATGGAACACCACCATAGAGACGTACACAAAGGATTCACACTGATTGAGAAGAAAATATTGACATTTGCCTTCACAAAATAGCCTGCCATCTATTGATAAAACCGTAATGGCACCAAAGTATCAAATTTCTGTCAGAAAGTATTAGGAGTAAATGTAACAAAGAAAAGAACAAACAATTAACAAAATTAAACTATTCCGTTAACCCTAAAATGACCTTGTGGACAAATTGGGGAAAAATCATTAAGTTTTTATAGATGTCAGCAGTGATACGTTATGTTGCCCAAACTCCGCAAAGAATCAATAATTGTTAAGTAGTTTTAATTTAATACAAATATAAAATAAAAATTTAATGGAAATGAAATCTAAAATAATAAATTGTCATATTAAAACCAAACGCAGACCATTTCAGACCAGGTGCGTGCATTGGATAAAACAGTCTAAAATAAAAATGGTTTCCTTAAACTGAGCAGTAAAATACCTGGGTATTTGGCTAAGGTTGCCCCCTGAGTACACACAGAACTTTGGATTTGATTCAACAATGTAAAGTGGTTGAAATGCACCCACGTGTGCGCATGCACGCACCCACCCACACACACTACAATGTCAGATAAAAGTCCCACTGAAAGAGAGATTTGTTGATGCTTCCAGACAAAACATTACTACTGCTACCATATTGGCTAAGTTTTCAGTTTATTCTGTAGGTCTACTGTTGCAGAGACTTTAGCAGTGTTTGACATTTCTTTAAAATTTTATTGGGATGACATGAACAAGTTTGTATGTTAAAAACGTAACTAAAATAAATATGATTTTGGGTTGTCAATCAAAAGCAGTTGATTGTTTAAAAGCAGTTTCAGAGTATGCCTTGTATTAACAATATTTCATGGTCTGCTAGGTTATTTATTGTAATGCATGTATTATTATCTGACATTTGAAATCCTGGTTAATGTCACAGTTAGTTACGCTGGGTTTTTTACAGTATTATATTGGGAAGGGTATAAACGTGATAGATAGATATAAGTGGAAAAAAAAACATCACAAATTTTTTCCCCCACAACATTTTTATTTTCTGGACAGCAAGGTTACACTTTCGTGCTGAAGTACAGAAGAATAGTCATGTGCATGTTAGGGATTTCTGGAGGAAAAGAGATTAATGCGAGGGTTAATACGAGTCTCCCGTATGCAGGATGCAGGCATACAAGCTGGATTCAGAGGGCAGAAAAAACACAGGAAGTCCACAGGAAGAATCAATGAAACAAGGACTCAGCGTAATTCTTACATGGTGGCGAGAGACAGGTGGATTAAAATTCAGAAAAATGGCTTCAGGCTGAAAAGACTTCATTCATGAAAAATTAAACTGGCATCACCATTCAAATGTACATTTATGTAAGAGTGGTTTTATAAATGATTTATAAATTATTATGATTTTGCTTGATGAGCAAGGTTTCTCTTAAAGAACTTAATTTAAGGGACAGTACATCCAAAACGTTTAATTCTTTCTCATCCTCATGTCATTTCAAACCTGTATGACTGTCTTTCTTTAAGGAGTGTAACAACATAATGAAGTATTGAATATTGCAATACAAAAACATTAAGATATGTTTCGTAGGGCTATTAAGATATGTATCTATAATTTAAAGTGTAATAACTGACACAGTGGTAACCATACAAATATTTTTGCAGCTCTGATTAAAAAAAAACTTTTCACTGATCTGAGCAGTCTCTTGCAGTGTTGCTATGTCCATTTATAAGCACTTTTGGGCTTCTTGGGCTCTTACCTGATAAAGCTAGGCACCTTATGGAGTTAATCATATTATCAGTTGTGGATATTTGAGTAACTTACGATTTACTGGTCTAATCAAATATAAAGCATTTGAATTTTTAGGCTTATTTTAGGATTTAATCTCCATGATAACGTGGATCTAACGTATGATATGGAGTGAAATTAAATGTGTGAGGCATTAATACTTTTTTGCCCTGTTTCATAGACAAGGCTTAGCCTAAACCAGGACTATGCCTTGGTTAATTTAGGCTATTTAAGTCGATTTTATTAAAATGTATTAGAAAAAAATGCATTACTTATGTGCATCCATCCATCCATCCATTTTCTACCGCTTTATCCGGGGCCGGGTCGCGGGGGCAGCAGTCTAAGCAGGGATGCCCAGACTTCCCTCTCTCTAGACACTTCCTCCAGCTCTTCCGGGGGGACACCGAGGCGTTCCCAGGCCAGCCGGGAGACATAGTCCCTCCAGTGTGTCCTAGGTCTTCCCCGGGGTCTCCTCCCGGTGGGACATGCCCGGAACACCTTCCCGGGAAGGCGTCCAGGGGGCATCCGGAAAAGATGCCCGAGCCACCTCAGCTGGCCCCTCTCGATGTGGAGGAGCAGCGGCTCTACTATGAGCTCCTCCCGAGTGACCAAGCTTCTCACCCTATCTCTAAGGGATCGCCCAGCCACCCTGCGGAGAAAGCTCATTTCGGCCGCCTGTATCCGGGATCTTGTCCTTTCGGTCATGACCCACAGCTCATGACCATAGGTGAGAGTAGGAACATAGATTGACCGGTAAATCGAGAGCTTCGCCTTGCGGCTCAGCTCCTTCTTTACCACGACAGACCGGTACAGCGACCGCATTACTGCAGAAACTGCACCGATCCGTCTGTGAATCTCCCGTTCCATCCTTCCCTCACTCGTGAACAAGACCCCAAGATACTTGGACTCCTCCACTTGAGGCAGGAACTCTCCACCAACCTGAAGTGGGCAAGCCACCCTTTTCCGACTGAGAACCATGGCCTCGGATTTGGAGGTGCTGATTCTCATCCCAGCCGCTTCACACTCAGCTGCAAACCGTCCCAGTGCATGCTGAAGGTCCTGATCTGATGGGGCCAGCACGACAACATCATCTGCAAAGAGCAGAGATGAAATCGTGTGGTCCCCAAACCCGACACCCTCCGGCCCCTGGCTGCGCCTAGAAATTCTGTCCATAAAAATTATGAACAGAACCGGCGACAAAGAGTCCAACCTGCACCGGGAACAAGTCTGACTTCCACCGCCCGATGATATCCCCCGTCGAGGTAAACAGCTGCCCACTTCCACTGTAAACAGGATTGGTAGGGCACTGCTTCCCCCTCCTTAGGCGCCGGACGGTTTGCCAGAATCTCTTCGAGGCCAACCAATAGTCCTTCTCCATGGCCTCACCGAACTCCTCCCAGGCCCGAGTTTTTGCCTCCACAACCACCCGGGCTGCAGTCCGCTTAGCCTGTCGGTACCCGTCAGCTTCACTCGGGAGTCCCACAAGCCAGCCAGGCCCGATAGGACTCCTTCTTCAGCTTGACGGCATCCCTTACTTCCGGTGTCCACCACCGGGTTCGGGGATTGCCGCCTCGACAGGCACCGGAGACCTTACGGCCACAGCTCCGGGTGGCCGCGTTGACAATGGAGGTGGAGAACATGGTCCACTCGGACTCAATATCTCCAGACTCCCTCGGGATCTGGTCAAAGCTCTGCCGGAGGTGGAAGTTGAAGATCTCTCTGACAGGGGATTCGGCCAAACGTTCCCAACAGACCCTCACAGTACGTTTGGGTCTGCCGAGTCTGTCCAACTTCCTCCCCCGCCATCGGATCCAACTCACCACCAGGTGGTGATCAGTTGACAGCTCCGCCCCTCTCTTCACCCGAGTGTCCAAGACATACGGCCGGAGGTCAGATGAAACAACCACAAAGTCGATCATCGACCTCCGGCCTAGGGTACTTATGTGCATCTTGAGACAAAACAATTGAACTAACATATATTAAGATATGACAGGGCAAGTTATTTTCAGTTGAGACAGCAAACTGTCTTCGGTTGAGACTGTCCCATTTTAGTCTGGGACTAGTCTTAAAGGGATACTTCCCTGGTTTCTTACCAGAAAAGCCTCCGCCATTGATGAATAAAATCTGACTACTGCTGCTGATCTTTGCCACGACACTTGTTCTGATACTCTTAATGCAGCAGATGCGCAACTGTAGTTTGGTTTTTAACCAAAATAAGTGATTTATTACTATATAATTTTTAAATGAAGGTGGGGGTCGGTGCCGCGGTGGACAAGTGATGTAATCGGTTGGCGGGTGGACACCTTGTATCACCAGTTACACCGACTATCGCAACAAGCCTATCCCATAGTAGGAAAAATGACCTTATCATTTTTTTGTTCTGTTTAACAAGACATTTTGAAGAATGTAGCACAGCAAACAGTTCTGGGGCACTTTTGACTACCATTGTATTTTTTGACTACGGTAGTCAATGGGGGGAAAAATCTGAAGCTTATTCACACTATCAGTCACGCCGCCTGCCCCGCCTCATGGCTCTCGTCCCGCCTTCCTCACCACACAGGGCATAATCATTCTTTGCACGTTTACTTTTTGCAATCTGACTTAAGTTCACCACCTGGCAATCTGTGTCTCCAATTCCCCTTGTCTCCATAATGTGCGTTCGCATGCGTCAGAGTTTGCTTACAGGTGCGCATATTCTCCTGACAAGTTTGTTTTTAATAGATCGCAATATTTGCATGGAAAGTGGCGTACGCACGTTCACAGCACCGGCATATGCAATGTTTATAAATGAGACCCCGGGGCCTTTTGGCAAACCATAATTGGCCTAGCCCCCAAAACACCACCCTTGCAACGCAACTGCTGCCACCTATCTCTCCCTATGTCTGTGGGTGTCACATTTTGCTCAGTCAGTGAGTGTAATACTAAGAGACAGGCAATAATGCATGTCATTCTTAGATTCCCTTTCACAAATACAGAACAACCACAAGGTCAATATGCCTACATAGAGAACAGAAAAATATTTTGGAGCAATTCGCATATACTCCAGAGTTACTATAAGAATTTCATGTTTTAACTTCAGTGCATATTTTATATGTATCTTATATATATAGACACACACTGCTAGATAAGACAATCTACTATAATGTACTTTAACCAGAATTTAGAGAAGTAAAGTCAGAGAGATGTTAGTTTTGCCATTTGTTGATAAAAACTGCCGTAAAGTATCACAAAGCGCTTAAGTTGTCATGTCACAGGAAAATAGATCATCAGTGTCCCAATGTGCAGTGAGCTATGGTCTTTACCAGTGCCCGAACCTATGTACACGACATACTCATCCAAGACCTGGTCTCTCCCAAGGTTTTTTCTCTGTTTTTCTCTCTTTAGTGGAGTTTTAGTTTCTTTCCACTGTCGCCACTGGCTTACTCACTGGGAGACTGGTGATTTTGCCTCTTGGGGTTCTTACTCCATAAACATATTGCATTTAAAGCAAAACTATAGAACTTTTGCTCACGGGTACCCCCATTGGTTGATAAGCGCAATTGTTGGTTACCAGTGTCATAAATAATGTCGCTGTATAAGCTTCCCCAAGGTCAGCAAAATACAAGTGAATTTATGTACTAAGCTTACGAAACCGGCGAATGCAGAAACGTCATTTGTAAACCATGTGGCGCTTTTCTGCAGGCAGGGGATGGACGGGGCTGTGTTTACCGAACCGAACACAGAACTTACAGACTGTGTTTTAGCCGCTATGAGGCAGCTCAGGTAGCAGTAGAATTCATGCAGTTATGAGTTGTTCTACCACTGAAATAATTTTAGAGACATTATTTTAAGGTAAAAAAACACCAAAGTGTTGTTTTAACTTGTGGATTTAACTTTATCATACTGTATGCATTCTATACGCATGTTATGGTATTAATGCAAATTGTTCTGGTATATTGTAAATTTAATTTTAAATTCCCAGTACTGATAAGATTTAAAAATATGCTTCCATTGAATAATATACTTCAACTGAACAACTTACAGTTTCTTACAATCCAGAATAGTATTTATTTCAGTTAAGTTTCATAGGTGTACTTTGCATAGAAAAAAACGTGTATATTTTAATACTATATGCTAACTTTGTTTATTTATTCATCTGCTATTTTTTATTTTTATAATGTACATTGCATCGAATAAATTGTGAAAGGCACTATATAAATACAATTGACTTGACTCGATTTCCCTAAACAACTACTGCAGACAGGTTTGTCAGTCTTTCCCAGGTAGATTAAGGAATCTTTTCTACAACTTTTGTTGTTGTTGTTTGTCGAGACCTTAAGATTCTTTTATGTTCATTCCTGTTTGCTTGTTTGGTTGTTTGAAGACAAGCTATACGTTAGTGGGGCTACCGGAGATATTTATATCTATGAAATAAATTGCAGGAAAATATTTGATTAAAAAAGGTATTAGTGGGCTCAACTCATTTATATAAATTGCTGCATTAAATTACCAGCCCTAGTACAAATCAAATATACATTGTTTTACCTCAAAGATAAATGTGAAAGTACAGTATATTCACTCTCTGTTTCAGCTGAACATCTTAGTGGATACAGGCAGCAGTAATTTTGCAGTGGGTGCTGCCGCTCATCCATTTCTACACAGATACTACCATCGCTCACTGTGAGTAATCATAACGAATTAACTAATCACACGCAAATGTATTATGTAGTTTGTATATAATGTCCAGCTTATAGGACTGTGTTTTTACTGAAATGTTATAATTGTATTTTATTTTGATCAACTTTCATGATGAACTTTCATGAGTGTTTTTACAATTCAATAGTAGTTCTTATTAGATTGTCATCAGCCAATTCCACACCGGGTAATTAAAGGAAAAAAGTTATGGAACCAAAAAGAAGGGCAGTTGTTCATGAACTAAATTGTCCATCCGGCCATTTTCCTGGTTGCACTAGCATTGGGACAGCTGAATGACGCCATGGTCGGGCTGAATTTTTGTTCGTTTGTCTTGAGTTTCGTGATAGTGATATGTTATGTACATGTGCGATTGAAAGAGCAAAAAGGATGATTGGGACAAAATCTATCAAAAGTTTACAGTGCTACGTATCACAAATGAACACAACACACCGACAAAGAGAAGAGGAACATGCTATTGATATTAGGTTTCTGCATTTTTATGTCTTGTAACGGTTCAAAAGACTGCCCGTGGCATGTTCAAGCAGTCAACATACATTTGTGCAATGTTTCTGTCTAACACTTTTTTCAGGGCTTTTAGAACAGGGTAAACTATATTGCATCATCAGGCAGATGTTGTCTACTTGAGAATGTGCATAGGTCAACAATAAAAACAATAAATGGCAAAATAATGAATAAACTTTTACTATAATATGGTTAACTTTTGGCTAATGAATTATCCATCACAAGGATGACTGTTTTTTCTCTATTATCTATTGTAGCTGATCATCGTCTCATTTTGAAATGCTTGTGCATAAAAACAAAGCATTACTGTAAGCACAACAAAAACCGGGTTAACTCTGCCAAATTTGTTCTGGAACGACAATGACATTCCTCTGCTGCGAATGCCCTAATAAGTGCAATATAGTTTGCACCACACAAAATGCTCAATGGTCTAAAAATGCCTAGAATGTTTTTTTCTATTCATTTTGATTTAGAGAAACATTGCTTTTTAGATACTCGTATTAAAGAGTGTTTCTTTTTCTTTGGTTGCAGTTCTACGTCGTACAGAGACCTGGTCCGCAGTGTATATGTGCCATACACACAGGGCCGCTGGGAAGGGGAACTGGGTACAGATTTGGTGTCAATTCCTCATGGGCCCAACGTTTCACTGAGGGTAAACATAGCTGCCATTACCCAGTCTGACCGCTTCTTCATCAATGGATCCAACTGGGAGGGAATACTAGGGCTTGCCTATGCGGAGATTGCAAGGGTTTGTCGTACATGATAATTACCTCATGTCATTCATGCTTTTCTTTACATCCCAAATGTTATTTCAAAAATATATTCTGTATTTAAAATATTTTTAATATTACCCATTTCATATGACATTCTGACATTCTGATGAAATGCTTCTACTAAGGCTCTCTCTCTCCCTCAGCCGGATGAGACGTTGGAGCCGTTCTTTGACTCTCTGCTGAGACAGACCAGTGTCCCAGATGTGTTTTCACTGCAGCTCTGTGGAGCAGGATTCACCCAGAACTACAGCGCAGGCAGTTCTACTGTAGGGGGCAGTATGGTGAGAAACTCACTGAGCATGGGATCATTAAGAATCTACCCCTGCTCCTAAATAGTTAGTATTCATTTGGTCAGCATGACATTACCAAGACATCCTCAGATTGGGATCACACATTTTCTTTTGGATCTTGGCCAAAGTCCCACGTCCTCAAATAATGTTGGGGCTGCTTTAAACAGTTTTTTTCAGTGCTTAGAAACAAGACGGTCATTGGATAATGCTGCGATTATGTCCCGCCCACGGACGCTCAGCGTCTCTGGGATGAATGGAGGAGTGGGCTGGCCCGGACTCCGAGCGTCTGCGTGATGGGTCTGTCATCTCTTTTTAATCCACTTTTATGTCCTAAAACGCTCGTTTTTTGGGGTCGACAGCTTATAAAAACGTATTTCTTGGTTTTTCTTTAGCTTGTTTGCTATACACATTGTCACATATCAGCTTTTAGACATTTTTTTTTTTTTTTTTATAAATCATAAATGACAAGGAGGCGGCAACTTCTCGCAATGCAAAGAGACGGTTGGTGTGGGCGTGGGCGTGGTCTTCAGATTATGACGCGTATCACTCTGTGTCTCCATTTCCAACTCAGTCCCATCGCGGATTTTGCGTGTAGTCGAAAGACAAACTGCTGCAACCTTCATCGTATATTTCACACAATTTCACACCACATTCATTGTTTCAGTTTAACATAATTCCCACATTTCCTCCCGTTGAGTTAAATATATATATATATATATATTAGATCGTTTGTTCATTAATTCATATAGTCTGAACTAGCCAGCTAGCAAACTGCACACGATGGCAGACAGTGCTAATATTGTCGACCTGATTTTGGCAAAGCCATTAGAAAGTCTTCCTTACGAGGAGAAACTTAGAATTAAACAGCAGGGCAGATCAACACCTAAGATTGATTTAGTGCAAAAGATAGGGAAAAGTAACAGGTCTTTTCAGCTCTCCTGGTATGACAAAGTTAGCTGGCTGACTGGAAGTGCTGTGAAAAAGAAAATGTACTGCTGGCCATGTCTCTTGATGAAACCATCTGATCACACTGGTCAAGTCACTGGAAAAGACGCCTAGTTGGTACGACAGGGTTACAGAGCATTTTCTTGAAAAGGAACGTAGGGCAGAATTTACATATAAATAAATGGACAATTTTTATGATTTAGGCCGAAAATGAGCTTCCCCTCTTTAAAAGATCAGCAGCCGCCACTGGTCTCCAGATAACCTGGACACTGGAACACCATGCCATTTTTACAATGTACTGTATCTGGTCATTTTTATTTATGTTAAAATAAACGTTAGAGTAAAGTCTGTTATAATGTCAAGACGAATGCTATACATACGACTTTTCACAGCTGAAAATTTATAGTTTGATAAAATACAACCATTGAAATTGTGTTTCTATTTATTTAGTGTGCGCTTCTGATATGTCCGTGCTCTGCTAAACAGAGAACTCTCGTGCTGGAGAAGTGTTAACAACGTGCTTGTTTGGTTCTTGGGAAACATTATTTGGTACACCGAATATGGTCCAGTCCACCTGCGTCTTAGGACGTAATCACCATGTTCCAATAACATCCAATGTTATGTTGTGATGACGAATATTGGAATAACAAATGATGTTGCTGGAACGCTTTTTGATACGGCGCTGGAACGAACAACGTAACTGTGTTAACTGGGTTATACCTCAGGGTGTACCTCACAAAATGTTGTCATATGGTTCAAAAAGTCTTGGAAAATGGAGCATGTGTCATATAGTCTTTTACTGCTATGGTGATTTGTGTTAGTTTTTTTTTCGTGGAATACCCTGGTTTGCTTTATGCTTTTATTCTATGGACAAGAACAGTGTGAAGATGATGTTATAGTCCTACTTTTGTGCTCCACATGATGACAGTCATATTTGTGAATGTGTGGAGCAAAATTAAAGTTTAACACCATCACACAAGCACCAACAGTTTCTGTGCAATTCCGACCATAAAGAATCGTTGGGGAGCTCATAGGACAGATGAAAATTTCACAGAACATGATTACAGCAGTTTACGTATTGGGTGAACTATTTCTTCATTTACACAAGAAACAACAGATTTGAAAACAACTTTTTCCAGTGTTTATCATTCAGATATATGTATTCCTCATAGATCATTGGGGGAATAGATCCATCCTTATATGTCGGTGAGCTCTGGTACACACCAATCAGGCGGGAATGGTATTATGAGGTCATCATAGTGCGCATTGAAGTTAACGGACAGGACCTCAATATGGACTGTAAAGAGGTATGCACAATTTTCATGTTTTCAGCATTCATTCTTTCTAATATTGTTTTTAGCCTTGACCTTTGATTATCAAATACGAATGCAGTGAATACGATGGCAGTTATTTACGTTCAATACTCTTTTAGCCTACCTGTTTAGATACAAAGGGATCATTTTAAAGTCAGATGGTCCTTAATGACCCAGATGTAAGGCAAAGATTGACTGTAGATTATCGAAGTACATAACCTTTTTATTTATTGAAATACTGACAGGAGTCTTAAGGATTTTATGTCAGAGATAAGCATGGAGTCACAGATATGAAACTAGCAGAGCTATGTAGGACAACGCTGCTTGTTCTCAAAGCATATGCGGCATTGCTAACATCAAATATTCTCTCTCTCTCTCTCTCTCTATCAGTATAACTATGATAAAAGTATCGTGGACAGCGGCACTACAAACCTGCGTCTCCCACGTAAGGTGTTCCAGTCTGCTGTGAAGGCCATTGAAGCTGCCTCCTCGGTCAGTTTGTATAGTACACTGTCACGTGCATGTTTGTTTTGGGGTTTTCTGTACCCTCACCGGTAGAGCGTGTCACATGCAACACTTCAGCTGTTCAGTTGTGAGAACACATATGCTTATAAAACGTAGTTCTTGAATGCGCTGTAAGATGCTTTGGGTAAAGTGTCTATGGGCGTATTCATATTGTACTGTAGCGTACCGAACCTTACCCCAGCTTACCCTGCAAGGGGTTGCATTGACACTGTACTGGACAGTCGGGGGCCACGTACACTTACATTATTATGTTTCGACTGTTTTAAGGATAAAAAGCACATTCTCTCAGCACAATGTTGCCCATCGTGAAGTTAAAGGGTCCTGTGTGTAATTTTTAAGAGGATCTATTGCAGAAATTCGATATAATATACATAATATCTCTTCAGAGGTGTATAAAGACATTAAATAATGTTATGTTATGTTATGTTATTACGTTATGATGAGCTATTTCTATTCGCCATGTTTTTCTACAGTATCCCTAAATGGACAAACTGCTCTACAGAGCACGTTTCATAAATATGTTATTTCCTTCAGCAAAGGAGCACAAACGTGATGACATCTTGGTCCTGTGTCAGCCAGTGTAGTGCTTCGAAAGGGAGGGGTGAGCGGTGGAATGAGACGTTGCAATTCGCATCCTCATTTATTACATACATTTAAATATTTATTTGATTACATTTATTAATTTGGTAGACACTTTTATCCAACACGACTTACAAGTAGGAGGGCATATAACATTTAGTCAATATGGTAAACGGTATCGATATATTACAAGGCCATAATACTAGGAGTATTAAAGCTGTAGTAAGCAAGGGAGAGAATGAACAACATGAAACGCAGTTTTTTTAAATAGACAAAAAACATAGACACTAATTGGTTAATCAGATAAATGCGGAACAGGTATGTCTTGAGTTCTTTTTTGAAAGTTGGGAAGAATGTGCAGTTCGGGTGGAGGCTGGCAGTTCATTCCACCACAGAGGGACTGAATGTAGGTTTTTGCAAGTGATTCGATGCCTCGTTGTGATGGAACAACCAGTCGTCGCTTATTTTCAGACCGAAGATGACAGGAGGGGTTGTAGACCTGGAGCAGTGACAAAGTAAAGGTGCAAATTTGCTTTTACCGTTCTTTAAGCCAGTCTCAGTGATTTGAACTTGATGCGGGCGGCAACTGGTAGCCAATGAAGTGAAATCAGGAGGGGTGTTAAATGGGTTATTTTTTGGCTGATTGAAAACCAGACATGCTGCTGCATTCTGGATCATTTGCAGGGGCTTGACTGCATTGGTTGGAAGGCCCGCCAGTAGGGAATTGCAGTATCCCAGTCTTGATAAGACCAGAGCTTGGACTAGCAGCTGAGACTAGCATGCTGAGACAGAAAAGGTCTGATTTTGTGGAGCACATACCTGCATGTTCGAGTGGCTGCTGCAATGTGAGAGGTGAATTTAAGCTGATCGTCAAACATCCATGTTCCTCGCAGACTTGGTGGGTGTTACAGTTGAGGATCCGAGCTGAATGGTGAAGAGGTGTTCAAATGATGGGGTGGGCCGGTATAACAAGGAGTTCTGTCTTGAAGAGGTTGAGTTGGAGGTGATGCTCTTTCATACAAGAAGAGATGTCCAGAGATACGGACAGCGACAGATCTGCCTGCGACATAAGAATTCACAGACAAGCCGTCTAAACTTGACGGGCATGGACTGTCACAATCGGTGTGGAAGAACCCAATTGCAGGCAGCAGTAACAAAAACACAAAACAAGAGCCCACGTGGGGGTTAAGCAGTAACAACAGTTAAACCGAGACGAAGAATAACTAAACACTACACTTACCAAACATTAGACATAAACTAAACTCATCACTTACTGAGATAAGACGGAATGATACAGTGACAGGAACATCAATACCAGCGAACACAGGTAAGGACACAGGTAAGCGTGGCAACAAACACACAATGACTGAGCACAGGACAATGGAACAAGAGGACTATATAAAGGGGAGGAAATCAAGAAGGGACAGGTGGGGGGCATGAACTAATTGACAAGCAATAACGAGACGAAAAGGCGGGAACAGAGACGAGAAAAAGTCCATGTGGGTGGGGAAACAGGGGAACAGTCTTGGACCCTGGGTGCCCTCGAGGGCGCGGAGTCCCGGGGGAACTGAACCCGAGGCAGGCTGAGTCACCGGCTGGAGTGCCTGCTGAAGCGCCGGCTGGAGTGCCGGCTGAATTGCCAGCTGGACTGCCGGCTGAAGCGCTGGACTGGACACCGGAAGCGCCGGACTGGACACTGGAAGCACCGGCTGCACCGGACTGGACGCCGGCTGCTGCACCTGACTAGACACCGGCTGTATCACCGGCTGCACTGGACTGGACGCCGGTTGGATCTCCAGCTGCTCCGGGCTATATGCCGGCTGCTGCACCAGACTGGACGCCGGCTGCTGCACCAGACTTGACGCCGGCTGGATCACCGGCTGCACCGGGCTGGACGCTGGCTGGGACGCCAGATGCACCGACTGCTTGCCACTGCCTCTTCTTTTTCAGCCGAGCCACCGAACCAGGGCTGGATCTGGGTTGGAGGCCTCCGATGACGACCCCCAAGAGTCACTCCTTCCCCGCTTGTCCCCAAGGCTGGCCGGTGGTGAAGAGACTGCAGGGGGTGAGGCGGAAGGCAGGGGTTAAGTCACCCTCCAGCATCGGAGGCAGTGATGGCAAAATAGACTTACTGGCATCCGACCCCGTAGATTCCTATGAGCTCCCTCCCTCGGGAGGTCATGCCCAGTGTAGTGACTGAGACCGATCAGACACGCAATAACTAGTTATATTTCTTAAGTATAACGAAAGCATATCCCTCACCCAACCAGCAAGCTAGTCGCCAGGGGGTCAACCCCCAGTCTGCAACTAACACCTAGGCCGGACCAGATCTCTGGTGACCATAGCAACCCACACCAAATGTGTGTATTTTACGACCGAATGGAATGTAGGGAGCTGAACTCTCTTTACTCACTTTGGGGACAGACATAGGACACAATCCTAAATACATCAATAAAGAAATGTACGTACACTCATTTATAACCTTTCCATGTATTGATGTTCTTGTTGTTATGTCTGTTTTTAAACATTAATCCAAAGTATCCATGAATGAGTGTATAACTACTGGAATTATTAGATTTGTAGTAACTAATTTAACCAAGATGATATGTAGATCATGTTTGGTGTCTATGAGCTACATTTGTGACGTCCTTAATGTTGATGTTTGTTGTGTTTTGGTAACTCTTTTCATATTAGTTTTATCAAACTCTTAGAAGTTTTCTTAGTGAACATCCAATCAGCTTTCACATGCAAAACACCATCTGAAAGACAAAGACCATTAACTTTCCCTCCAAAGTTGCCATCTCCTGATTGGATCAGTCATGTCTGTAGGATGTGACATCCTTACAGTTTAAAAGAGACCACGAGAAGGCTCTCTTGCTCTCTTCTCTTTCTTTCTCTCTCTTCAGCGCTCTTCAGGTTTTCGGGTGTTTCTAGTTTGTTCGTAGTTCGTTTGCTCCGGGTTCTTCGGTTCACCGGGGTTTGTCACCCTGCATCTCTAAAGGATGGACTAGAAGACTTCACCCTGCATCTCTAAAGGATGGACTAGAAGACTTCACCCGTACCCATAAATTTGTGCCAGGCTGCGGCCTCGTCTTTCCAGATACAGATCCACTGCATAAAACTGGTTCCCTCTGACCACATCAGCCAAGATCAACTTGAGCCTCAACAAACTGCATCAGGACACTTTCTTTCTTTTGATGGGCAAGACGTGCAAGTATCAAACTTAGTCTTATTATAGATGCATAGAGCATCATTAATCCTTTTAACAAAGGTGCTTTACAAGAAGAAACTGATGTTTTGTTCAGGCTATTGATCTTCTGAATATCATATACTGCCATAAATCCATGCTCTGTTCTTCTCTCTGCTTCAACTTCAACCTTCTTCCAACGCTTAACTGTATGTGTGTGTATGTTAGATTAGTAGGTAATAAAGTCCTGTTTTATTTCACACGTGACGTTGTTTGTAGTTCATGCTCATAATCCGGAGTCCCTAAACATGCCGATTCTTGCTGCCTGCTCGTATTGCTAAGTGATTTCCCCACATCATGAACTTTGATCCAGATAATTATAATTGATCATAATCAATTGAATTCATCCCAATTTGGGCTGATATTTGTTTCCCTTACAAAGGGTGGTGGAGAATATATTGCTTATAATTGTAATCAAAGCTCATGATACTTTTTACAAATTTGGTGAAGAATAGTGTTTAAATAATACTGTTAATCATTAAATACACTACACCAGGAAGAAGCGGACGTCGAAATGTCATCCATGCTTTCCCGCGCCGACGTGAGCATGGGGCTGCAATGCACCGCACTGCCTCTCCCAGTGCTTGGGGCCAGATACGAAGTCAGCCGCCCCCGGGTGCCGTATTTCCCGGAAGTGCATGAGGATATCAGTAAGACCTGGAACGTCCCCTTTTCGGCACGTACACGTCAAACTAGTTCCGTCGCCCTTACTTCCCTCGATAGTCGGGCAGCTAGAGGCTACGTCGAAGTGCCCCAGGTAGAGCGTGCAGTCGCGGTGCACCTGTACCCGCAGACGGCGGCCACCTGGGGAGGTCGACCTAGACTCCCGTCTAAGGCATGTATGTTGTCGGCATCCCGGATGTCAAGGGCTTGCACTGCCGCGGGCCAAGCTGCCTCCTCTCTCCGTTCCATGGCCTTCCTGCATCTGGCCAAGGTGTTGAGAGAGTTCCACGAGGGTAAGACCGACCCAGCGCTTATGCAGGAACTCTACACCGCCACCGAACTCGCCCTATGGGAGACCAAGGTGATCGCCCGGGGCCCTGGTTCGGACGATGTCCACACTATTGGTCCAGGAGAGTCACGGCGAGACCCAATGTCCAAGATTATTAAAAGCCCTCAGCACTCTCAGTCGACGGTGCGTTGAACTGCATCATCGCCAGGCAGGCAAGTCAGCAGAGCCGATCTCCTCCCCTGGGGCTTCCCCACGGCGAGGGATCCACACGGCCAGCCATCGAACCACCCCGGGAAGTCGATGAAGCAGATCGTAACCCATAGCCCTCCTGTCTGAGTCCCTGGGAGCCTGACAAAAGCTTCACAAACCGTCACGGTGGCTACGGGATACGATCTGTCTCGGCTACGCGATCCAACTCGCCAGATGCCCGCCCAAGTTTGGGGAATCCTCTCAACCTCAGTCAGAGGCAAGGATGCTCCCATGCTTCGGCCCGACATCTCCAGAGCTGCGGGTTGGGCTACCCCCAACACCTTTGCAAAGTTTTACAGCCACTACACTAAACACTTACTAAGACTTGACTTGACTTGAACAACCCACAGAGAACAATGAATAGTTATCCACAAGGAACATGCAAATAAGCATATAAGCACAGAAGTACAGGAGTACAACCACAATGAACGAGCACAGGACAATAGACACAAGGGCATTGTAAAGGAGAGCAAATCAAGAGGGGACAGGTGCGGGGCATTAAAACATCATTAACAATCACTAACGAGGAATACAAGAGGGCGGGAACAAAGACGACAATGGAAAAAGCATATGGAACGCCCAATGGGCCAAAATGTCTCTCTACATTAAACAAGGTACCTGCGATGATTCTGCCACAAGACCAAGAAAGACATGATATGATGATGCGGAACAGAACCCCCGCCTTAAGGAGCGACACCCTGACGCTCCTCAAGGTGACCCCACTGAGGAATGGCGCTTACCCAGTGGCCCTTACGATGCCGGGCGGCTTCTCGCCGTTAGAGAAACAAGGCCGCCGCCTGTGACGGCTGGAGGCAGGGGCTTCCCACCTTTCCAAAAGCTCCCCCTACCTATCCACTGGAAGGTTACAATTTTGCGGTAGTGCTCACGTCTGACACGAGACGGACAGAAAAGGAACGTCTTGGTTACAGATGTAACCTCAGTTCCCTGATGGAGGGAACGAGACGTTGTGTCCTTCATACCACAACGTGTGTCGAGGCTCTCAGGCTCCTCAGCCCGAAGGTGAATGAATGCAGCGCGCCGTCTCCCTTTTATACCCGGATATCCGGGAGCAGAGTCCGGCATGCAAATTTCATTCGCCAATTTATTTGAACTTTTCTAATCTAGTCAGAAGATGATAGGTTCTCAAGTCAAACCCCATCTGTCGGTTAGACACAACGTCTCGTTCCCTCCATCAGGGAACTGAGGTTACATCCGTAACCAAGACGATAGCCTGTAGGAGGTGGGAAGGGATCAGGTCAAGGTGACAGATGGTAGGATGGGGGAAAGGAGAATTTTGGAGACATCAGTCTCCCTGAGAGGAGAGAAAGAAGGGAGTTGATGATAGCAAGGGGTGAGAAAAAGATCGGGGATATGTTCTGCAGAGAACTGACTGCTGATGGTCTCCACTTTATTAGTGAAGAAGTTTGCAGTCATCAACGGTCCGTGTGGTATTGGGGGAAGGTGGAGTTGGATAGAGCAGAGACGAGAAGGTTGAAAATAGTTGACGGGGGTTTAGACGCAGTTTAATTTATTTTTTTAAGTCCTTGATTTTGGCTGCAGATATATCAGTAGCAAAAGAGTTTTTAGAATATATTGATACTTGGAGAGGTCATCAGGGTCTCTAGATTTGCCTTGTCTCTAGATTTGGTCCGATGGTCCCAAAGAGTCTCAGAAAGCCAGGGGCAAGAGGGTGTTGCACGTACATGCCTAGAGGTGAATGGGCAGATGTTGAGAGATAAGTAGAGGGTTGTGGTGGGTAGGGAGAAAGAGACCATATATGAAAAGCAGGTGGGAGAGAGGCAACAAAGATTATGACAGAAAGAAAGGGTTAGGGGTGAGAGGTGAGATTACATGTCTTGAATCTGACAGGAAGAACCCAGATGCAGACAGCAGGTAGCAACAAAGACTTTATTAAAACAAAAACCCATGAGGGGGCCAAATAGTAAATTCAATTGAACAAAAAAACAAATACTTCCCACAAGGGGGCAAAACAAAGGAAGTCCAAAGGACAAGAATAAAAAGTCCACTTTATTCGATAGGCAAGACTGGAACAGGGAACAAGATGCTTGGGGAATACTCCACATGAACTCTGCACACATTGCAAAACGAACCGGCACGGACAGAGAACACGAGGGCCTTAAAAAGGTGAAAACTAACGAGAGAAAATTACAAAGCGCAGGTGGGTGGAAAGAAACGCTAAGGGGAAGATTATGGGAAAATTACACTTGGCATGTGAGAGGAATGAAACACTGAGGGGATGATTACTGGGAAACAAGGGGGCGGGGCCAAGACACAGGAGATCACATGGCGCAAAGTGCCACCAAGGCCCCCTGCTTCCACACAAAAAACAATAAGCACAAAAGAGATGATACTGTCATGACCCTGTCCACAGAACCAGAAAACTCCTGACAAGAAGGACAGGATCATGACATTACAAGAAGAGTTACAGTGAACTCGATAAAAAAATGGTCAGAGACATGCAGGGGAGTAACTAGAATATTACTAGCTGTGCAGTTATGAGTCAGGACAAGATCTAGCTGTTGTCCTCCTCTGTGGGTGGGGGGGGGGGGGGGTTGGCCCTGTGGAGGTCAAAGGAGGAGAGGAGAGCTAAGAAGTCGGCTGCTTGTGGTTTGTGTAGGTGGATGTTAAAGTCGCTTAGCATTACCATTGGAGTACCGTCTTCAGGGATAGAGGAAGGCAGCGTGTCAAGCTCTTCTAAGAGGTTTCCCTGTTTACCTGGGTGATAGATGACTACACAATGTATATGGATACATTTTTTATGGATAAGTGCATGGTATTCGAAAGAGTAGTTAGTGCAAGGAAAAGATAAAGGAGTGGATTTCTAGATGGGGAGACAAGCAAACCTGTTCCACCTCCTTGCCCTGAAGGACGAGTAGTGTGAGTGAAGTTGAGGGTGGTGGAGAAGGTCGATGGAGTAGCAGTGTTCTCTTTACAGATCCATGTTTCAGTCAGTGCCAGAACATTGAGGTTAGACTGACAGGCAAAGGCTGGGATGAAGTCTCCCCCGTTGACTGATGACTGGTAGTTCCAGAGCCAGAAAAGCTGACTGTGGAGGGCCTTCATGTACGTGCTTGTTCAGACTGATCCAATTATGATATCTAATGATATCAAAGTACCACTAGATTCTTTAGGTGTTAAATGCACTTGGTAATGGTTCAGTTTGCATAGTGCAGGGGTCCCTAAGATTGGTCCTGGAGTGCCGGTGTCCTGCAGAGTTAAGCTTGAACCCCAATCAAACACACCTGAACCAGCTAATCAAGGTCACACTAGGCATAGTAGAAACGTGCAAACATGTGTGTTGAGGTAGGTTGGAGCTAAACTCTGCGGGACACTGGCCCTCCAGGACCGAGTTTTGGTGCCCCCAGGCATAGTGTGATAAGGCTCTATGCTCAACTCTGTCCACCTTCATTGCAGACCGAACAGTTTCCCTCAGGTTTTTGGCTGGGTGAGCAGCTTGTATGTTGGCAGTCTGGCACCACACCCTGGCACATCTTCCCAGTGATCTCCCTCTACCTGATGAGTGAGAACAGAAACCAGTCTTTCCGCATCTCCATCCTGCCACAGGTATGTCTGTACTTTTGCTACTATCCAAGGTTTGTATTTGCATACTGCCTTCAGCATTATGTTGTACTTTTACTGTGCGTTAGATGTGCATTGTGTGACTTAATTTATAATGTAATATTAAAAATGTTCTCCTTGTGATTGATGTGTGTTCTCCTGGATTTCTGCAGCAGTACTTGAGGCCCGTGGAAGACGTGGCCTCGGCACAAGAGGACTGTTATAAATTTGCTGTCTCTCAGTCCAGCACTGGTACAGTAATGGGTGCTGTCATCATGGAGGGCTTCTATGTGGTTTTCGATCGAGAACACAAACGCATTGGCTTCGCTGTCAGCACATGTCACGGTAAGAAACAAAAATTCCTTCAACGTTCAGCTGAACAAAAAGGTAGCTAGTACCAAAATAGAAAAGTACACACATCAACCTCAAGTGGGTCCTTGACCAAAAAACTAATAAAGAATTGCATACCCATGAGGGGGCCAAATAGTAAATTTAATTGAACAAAAAACAAATACTTCCCACAAGGGGGCAAAACAAAGGAAGTCCAAAGGACAAGAATAAAAAGTCCACTTTATTCGATAGGCAAGACTGGAACAGGGAACAAGATGCTTGGGGAATACTCCACATGTACTTAACACAAAACTCTGCACACATTGCAAAACGAACCGGCACGGACAGAGAACATGAGGGCCTTAAAAAGGTGAAAACTAACGAGAGAAAATTACAAAGCACAGGTGGGTGGAAAGAAACGCTAAGGGGAAGATTATGGGAAAATTACACTTGGCATGTGAGAGGAATGAAACACTGAGGGGATGATTACTGGGAAACAAGGGGGCGGGGCCAAGACACAGGAGATCACATGGCGCAAAGTGCCACCAAGGCCCCCTGCTTCCACACAAAAAACAATAAGCACAAAAGAGATGATACTGTCATGACCCTGTCCACAGAACCAGAAAACTCCTGACAAGAAGGACAGGATCATGACATTACAAGAAGAGTTACAGGTGCCTGCCACAAAAAACTAATAAAGAATTGCATATAAAGTCGGCACACCAAAGCTCCAAAAATATAACAAAATTTAATATGAACTGGAAATTTTTATAAAATTAACTTGCCTACATGTTTACACACCCATCCCAGATGTATATGACTATCTTTCCTCAACACAACCAAAGATACCACATATTAACAAGATGCACCACTGCCATTACAATGATAGAGTAGGGAAAGCATCACTCAATATGACTGCTCTATTTAATCTAAGGATGCACCAATACCCCTTTTTCCTTTACCGATCAGATTACGAAACCTGAATTCTGAGTATCATCCGATCCTGATCCAAAACTTTTTTCCTGATCAATGTAGAATGGGGTGTATGCACACAGGGCGATGACATACTTTGGATACAATTTCAGCCAGCTAAGACACTTCCACCCTCATAGCGCTGAGCTAATAGTGAATTACCGGGAACGTACCCAAGTGCAGGCAGCGGTAGGAGATAATCAAAATAATAATTTATTCAAACTTAAAACAAAGACCCACGATGGGGTTAATCAAGGAAACAGGATATGAGACAAGCAAACAGGACGTAGACTAACTAACACTAGACTAAAACAACACTTGACAAGAACTAAACACTTAGTACTAAACACTTACTAAGACTTGACTTGACTCGACTTGAACAATCCACAGTGAACGATGAATAGTTATCCACAAGGAACACGCTAATAAGCACATAAGCATATAAGCACAACGAACGCGCATAGGACAATAGACACGAGGGCATTATAAAGGGGAGCAAATCAAGAGGGGACAGGTGAGGGGCATGAAATCATTAACAATCACTAACGAGGAATACAAGAGGGCGGGAACAAAGACGAGACCGGAGAGAGCATATGGAACGTCCAATGGGCCAAAATGTCTCCCTCCACATTAAACAAAGGATCTGCCATAAGACCAAGAAATACATGACATGATGAGGCAGAGTTTATGCGCTATATAGGAAAAGGATCAACCACCTGCACTTGATTTCGAAATTCTAGGTATTACCAACTTACCAATTCTAGGTATTACCAACTGAGAACGTGGTGAACGTGCAGGACTATAATACAAAAGGAAGCTCACTCAGGTACTGAGGAGCTAAACCCAGTAGGGCTTTATAGGTAATCAGGAAGATTTTAATGTTAATGTAATGCTTAATAGGTAAGTGACAGCATATGACATAGTTTAGATATATTCTTAAGATGGAAAAACATGTTTTTCCAGGTATTGGCAACATGGCTTTTAAATGACAGATTTCTATCGAATAAAACGCCAAGATTCTTTGCTGACTATAAGGTTTTTATGGAACATCCGTCAATAGCTAAACAGTATTCTTGGTTGTTACATATGGCTCATCATATGAGCACTTTCAACAAGTTGGTATGATTTATTAGGGTCTTCATTAAATGTGTGTATCAGCCATTGAGTGTTTTTAAGCAAAATATGTGTTAACAAAACCCTTTTTGCCTCGTCAAAAACAGCTATACTCACAGCAACCCGTTTTGGAGTATGTCTCTTTAAATGATAATGAGTTACTGTACACCCCAAGCCCCTTCCATCCGGCGTGTCAACACAGCACAGATGTAGTACTGCAATCGTTTAACGAAATCATATTTCCTGATCTCCTCCGTGGTTTTGTTTTGTTTTGTAGTTTTGTTTTAAACGTCTCAAATCGGTCGTCCTGAGACTAAAATATCTGTCACAGCAAACAGCACATCCTAGTAATGCGCTCACGTTGTGCGTGTATGCTTGCCTTAAATCCAAGGAATGCACACCTGCAGATCTCAGTGGAATTATGTGGATTCTAGCGCTTGTCATTGACAAGACACACAACGTGGGAGCATAACTAGTATGCTGACAGATTTTTTTAAGCCTAAGGACGAATGACTTGAGACGTTTAAAATTAATCTAACGATGTTCGCCCCTGTTCATTAGCAAAACAATAGTGACAGCTTGCCGCAGCTAAACATATTAACACACATAATGTATTAATATACTTACAGCTAAACTCCAAGTGCCCATTTGCCAAAAACTGACCCGATTTTAGCACTTCAACGTGGAAAAAGTCAGATTTTCATCCAAGAAGCCTTTCAACAATTCACTATCAATGTTTTAAATAATACAGTAAACATTTAAAAGAAATACCAGGGTGAGGTGAAGCGTTATATCTGCCCTGTCGAATTTCTGTCTGTCAGTTGTAACGGGTGCCAGAGAGCTACGTTACCCAAATGAAACAGGTGGCAGGACAAAATAAGGAAAACATGAGTCGATCAACTAGTAGTTCTACAAGCCATTAAAAGTAATTTGCACCAGCATTCTCTTCTCACACCCATGCAAAAGAGCGAGCACAAAACGGAAGTGAACACTGGTACCGTCAAACAAACAAAAGAAAAGAAGTTAACAGCGGTAGAGCAACCATCTCTTCTCTTACCCTTTCTGCGTATGCGCACTCACCAGAGAACTATGTGCATGCGTACCACAATGGCACACAACAGAATTCGACATAAAGGCACATCAACATTTGTGGAACAGTACTTAACATTAGGTGGCCGTTACACAGTGTCTGACGGTAAAGTCTCTTATGCTCGTCTTTGTCTGTCTGATAGTAGTGGTCTCACCTGACAACTGAACTGACATGTATCCAAATATACTGGTGCGAAGGACATGACTACAACACTAGAACCCATTATAAACAAAACATCGTAGAGAGCGGCATTCCCGGTCCCTGCAGCAGACGGCGAAGCGTTGTGGCAAGAAGGACACAACGTCTCGTTCCCTCCATCAGGGAACAGAGGTTATATACATAACCAATACATCTTTCAGTGTTTATTTGTGCTCGTTGTGAAGAAAAGGATTAGCATCCACCCCTGAAGGCTTCAGAGATGTTCTCCGCTATTGCTAATGCGTGCATGGTCGTGTGCGTATTGCGTATGCGTTGCGTATTGCGTAGGTGATGTATAATATTTATAATATATATATCAATAGAACATATTTCATACAGTAGCCTATATGTGATCACTGCTCTGCAAGTATATGGGCATAATAAAAGGAGAGAAGCTAAAAGATGGCAGTGAGAAGTGATGTGAAAACGCCTCGTACCGGTGTGCCACGCTCTCCAAGGAACTCGACTCTGAAGCCAATGCTGAAGCGGTCTCATATGCATCAAACCGAGCGGCACGACTGCTGTTGAGGATGCCATGTGCCCAAGGAACCTCTGAAAAAGTTTCAGTGGGACCGCTGAGTGCTGCCTGACGAGGATCAGACAGCGCAGCATTGACTGGGCACACTCGGTGGTGAGACACGCTGTCATGGTAACAGAGTCTAGTTCCATACCGACATAAGAGGTGCTACGCGCGGGGGAGGGCTTTCTCTTGTCCCAGTTGACCCGTAGGCCCAATCGGTCGAGGTGCTGGAGACCAAGCTCACTGTACGTACACAACAGATCTCGCGAATAAGACAAGATAAGCCAGTCGTCGAGATAGTTGAGGATACGCACGCCCTGCTTCATGAGGGGAGTTGGTTACGGCACGGGGAGACAAGGCCAGACCAAAGGGCAGGACCTTGCACTGGTGTGCTCGACCCTCGAAGGCAAACCGAAGAAACTGTCTGTGCCGTCGGAGAATCAATACATGTAAGTCCTTCACGAAGGAATCCCATGAACCTATCCCGATGTCGAATAGACGTCAGGATGCGCTTCTGAATCAACATTGTGAACGGGAACTTGTGAAGGGTCTTGTTCAGAGTGTGCAGATCCAGGATGGGGCGCAGCCCCCCACCTTTCTTAGGGACGATGAAGTAGTGGCTGTAAAACTCTGAAGACATTTCGGCCAGAGGGACGGGATCGACCGTACCCTTCGCCACAAGGATGGCGACCTCCGCCCGAAGTATGGGATCATTCTGGCCTCGCACCGTGATAAACAGAATGCCCCGAAACTTGGGCGGTTGCCTGGCGAACTGGAGTACATAGCCGAGATGGATTGTCCTCTCTAGCCACTGCGACGGGTTGGGGAGCTGTAACCAGGCCCCAAGATACTGTGTCAGAGGAACTAGTGGGGAGATCTGCAACATCGTTCCCATGGGGGGAGTGTTCTGTGGCTGGCAGCATGGCTGTCTCGCCAGGAGTGGGGCCCTAGGGAGACGAGCGGATCTGCTGACTTACCTGCCTTAAGTTGCTCAGGCAGGCATTTCAGCATTTCGCTCTGGATGAAGGACCATCACCTGCAGCTGAACCTTGCAAAAACAGAACTGCTTGTAATCCCGTCGTACCCTAAGATCCATCACAACTTCTCAATTCAACTGGGCTCATCAAACATCACATCTTCCAGAACGGCCAGAAACCTGGGAGTGGCGATTGATGATCAGCTGAACTTCACAGATCAGGTTGCCAGCACCACGCGGTCCTGTAGATTCATCCTCTACAATATCAGGAAATTTAGACCTTTCTTATCCGAGCATGCTATGCAGGTCCTAGTCCAGGTTCTTGTTCTGTCCAGACTGGACTATTGCAATGCGCTACTAGCTGGAAATCCTGCTTGCACAACAAAACCTCTATAGATGGTCCAGAATGCAGCGGCATGAGTGGTCTTCAATGAACCGAAGAGAGCACACGTCACTCCTCGCTTCATAAAGTTACATTGGCTCCCTATAGTCGCTCGCATCAAATTCAAGACTCTTGTCCTGGCCTACAAGACCACCACTGGTTTGGCACCCCCTTATCTTTATTCACTAATGCAGACTTATGTACCCACCAGAACCTTACGCTCTGCAAATGAACGACGTCTTGTGGTGCCATCCCAAAAAGGTAAAAAATTGCTCACACAAACCTTCTCTGGATCGGTTACACGTTTATGGAATAATTTGCCTGCTGCTACAAGATCAGCAGATTCTGTGGCCATCTTTAAGAATCGGCTGAAAACTCATCTCTTCTGTCAGCACCTGACCGGTCATTTCTGATTTCTATGTCTTTTCTACTCTATCTATATATATATAAAAAAAGCATGCTTATTTAAACTTAGCTCTGTACACTGTAGTAGGCTTTGTGAGACATGTTTTATTGCACTTATGCTTTTTGTTGTCCTCATGTTGACCCAATTGCTTCCATTGTTTACCCAACCTGTAAGTCGCTTTGGATAAAAGCTTCTTTTAAATGACTAAATATAAATGTATATGCAAGTCTTCACTGCACGACGCACCGTCGAGTGGAGAGTGCTGAAGGCTGCAGCATCGGCATGACGCAACTTAGGGTAGGGCTGTTGCATGCTGGAAACGCCCATGGAGGAAGCTCTCCTTGTGATAAAGTGGGCGCCAGGCCCTGAAAAGGGCCCAGCTTGAGCTGGGACGAGGCAGGGATCGTACCAGTGTGGCTCGACAGCGGTGGTGTGGCTGGACCCCTCATTTGGGATGCTTTTCATGAACTGGCCCTCATGACAAACTAATTGAATAGCCCTGCACTATGGTATCTGCATAAGGCAATCTTATTGGCTGATGAAAAGTTAAACTTGTACTACGATCAATGCCACACAGCAAAACCTCCAGTGTTAAATTAACACTGTAAGTGTTTATATAATTATCACTCAGAGTGTTAAACAGTCACACTGAAGCAGAGTTCAAGTTAATGAGATAATTAATGTGATTAATGAAGTGATGATTGATCATTAATGATGAACACCTGCTGATAACAAACGCAATCACTGAAGGAAACATGAAAAATAAGAAGTCACCCTGATAGTGTTTAGCGTTTCCTTTAGTTAGGCTCTTTCAACTTGATATTTATTTTTAATCAGCAGTATTAGTGTGTTTTAGAGGAACATTTATAACAGCCGGTTCATTGCTACTGTATCATCTAATTTGTGATGAATATAGGAGATTCATCAAATTTAGACTTAATTTTCTTTAATTATGTGCCGCAATTGTTTAGTAAAAGCTTTCATTAAAGTTACACATATTCACAGATTGAAGGGACTTAATATTTAAACCTTTCAGACATCAAGAATTAGCTTATTAATCTCAACAATGGTGACAAAATGTTGCATATTTTATTTAAGCTGCAATGCATTCTGGGTAACAGTAGAAAAAACTCATACATGACTCCCAGCATGCATTGCAGCTAAAATAAAATATACAACTTTAGTAATTTTGGATTGCAGCATTTAGCTTTCTTTTACCGTCACCATTGTTGAGATACACACACTGATTCTTCATGTCTAATTGATTCAAACAGTTTGCTTTTTTTTTAATCTTTTAAGTGTACTTTCATTATTAAATATATCACAGTAGTGCTGTATCTCAGACTCAGGAATGATAAATTAATTCTGAAAATGATAAAACACACCTTCATTCCGCTTAAGAAAGTCATAACTGTATCAAATACCATCAATAAGTGGACAAGAATATTTTGCTTTGTTTTGCTGTTATTAATGTGCATTATTAACACACTCTTACAGCTAACCAAAATTAAAGTAAAGCATTAACAATGATAAGAGCATAACTAAAGGAAACACTAAACACTATTATGGTGACTTTTAATTGTTCAGGTTTTCTTCAGTGATTATGTTTGTCATCAGCAGGTTTTCATCATTAATGATCAATCACATTAATTATCTAATTAACTTTAACTCTGTTTCAGTGTTACTTTTTAACACTCTGAGTGAGAATTATATAAACACTAACAGTGTTAATTTAACACTGGAGGTTTTGCTGTGCAGTGACACGACGGACACATGATTCAGTTTGGCAATACATGACATCACCCATTCGAAGTAAATGAGAAGCGGTAACACAGGCGCCCCATGTGAATGTACCATGAATCGTGAGAGCACATGTTTACTTGCGGCTTTGAGTGTACTGATGGCTGTGATGTTATTGCATGCGTTGCTGGCAACAAATGGATAAGCTTGAAATCGGTCAGTCCAGGTTGATCATGCAGAAAATTGTCAGATTCCGGTACCTGTCGCATATCGATCTGTGCATGTCTACTTTTTACAGTTTTGCATTGTTCTAAAGCAGCTTTACACATTAGCGCACCCTCAGTGCCCTCTATGATGACCTAAACTATCATAAAAAATTATATTTAAAAACTTTAAAAACTGCGACTGCTATTGTCATATGCTGTCTGCACAGCCTGCGCATGCTGCAAGTCGAATGCGCGCTTACGCCAGGTGCCTTCAATAGGCATACTACTGACAGTACAGTAATTCAATGGGAGAGATTTTACTACGGTCAGTTCAATACGTTTAGTTCACTGTAACATTACCAGTTTAATATTACGATTTATTATAATCATAGTTTTTGGGGGGGTTGGGTTGCGTGTGCGCAGAGAGCCAAGGCTCAAACGTCACGGTTTGCTGCTGGCTTAACATACATATAGATAGTGGACACCGAAGTAAAGAGATCTAATTATGAAAAATATAAAATTATGTGGTATTATTGCATTGCATTTCATACCACTTTAGATTGGGGTTTGGTTCTCCTTACTAAAGCAACACTATATTGTTTTTCGACCTTAAAATACTGGTAGAACAACTCTTACTTCCGAGCACTTTTCTCCTTTTTATGACTGGTAACAATTAGGTGGGGTACAATGGGGTTTCATTTACCCAAAACAATTGGCAAAATCCTAAATCACTGTACATGTGTATTACAGAAAGGTTCATTTTGAGGTCCTTTAATCTGATATTTCATAATTGTTTGAATACTAAAGATATTTTAACTAATTTTGCACAATGAAATTTGCTGCCCTTAATCTAATGAATTAATCGAAAATGAAAACGAATGTGATTATTAGGACATACAAAAATGAACCTACTTGTTTTCATTTGATTAAATTGCTGTTATGTGGATCTTTTTCTTCAGTCCATGATGAGTTTCGTACTGCGTCAGTGGAGGGTCCATTCCATGGTGTTGACCTGGAAGACTGTGGCTACAATGTCCCTCAGACCGACGAGTCCACACTTATGACCATCGCCTACATTATGGCAGGCATATGTGCCCTGTTTATGCTGCCTCTGTGTCTCATGGTCTGTCAGTGGCGTTTTACACGCTGCCTTCAGCCGCTGGGCGCTGGAGACTTCTCTGATGACATATCCCTCCTGAAGTGAGCCATATCTAAACAAAGGGCGATTACACTGTTTGCATCTTTAAGTGGATCCATGAAAACCCTTCAAAGAAAGAGGAAACACTGGCAGAACGACAACAATTATAACTATATAACTGGAATCCTGTCTTGGAGGGATTTTGATTTCTCTTTTTCTGTTTGACTATATGTGAAATGTGAATGATCCCATATCTTACAGGTTGGATAGCTGTTTTGGGACTTCTTAAGTAAAGTACTGTAAAGCAGTGGTTCTCAAACTGGCGACTGAGGGGGCCCAAGATGGATCCAGGGGGGCCACAGTTTTTGTGGCATTTTATGAAATATAGACATGTGTATCATACATTTTGTGCAGTTATACATCTGATAAAAAAGACAACAAACCAAAAGAATTGCTGGTTGAGCATTAGATAATTGAATATGTTTTTGCTTTAAAATTCCATTTAAGATTACAAGTCTTTATTTGGGGGGTCCCCAAGCAGTGCACCTTACACAAAGGGGGCCTTGCAACAAAATGTTTTGAGAACCACTGCTGTAAACTATTTGTGAGTGTGTGCATCTGTGTGCGTCTGTGTGCGTCTGTGTGCGCGTGTGTGCGTGTGTGTGTGTGTGTGTGTGTGCGAGAGACAGAATTTGTGCACAACTAAGATGTCATATACTAATATTTGAGCATCAAGAAATTCAGAGTATAATGTTGAGAATGCATTTTTGTTTCTTTTGTTACTAAACATCATATTCAAGTCTCTGTCCACCAAGGAATTAAAATGTATTATATTAGGTATTAAAATACATTGCAGAGACATATTGTGACTGTAATAATTAAAAGCTTACAGTAAATAGACCAATATGTTCAACAGTTTACATCAGGTTGTATTTGTTCACATTAATAAATGCATTAGCGGAAATTAACTAACAATGAGCAATAAAGAGTTTTTGCAGTTTTTGCAACTTTTGATTTTAACCCTCATGTTGTATTCCGAAGAAAATGTGCTTTTATCGAAATATACTAGTTAATGTTATTACATTGGACTGAAACTGACTTTGTTCACACAGACTATAACAACGTCTCGAAAAAATGATGATTTTTGTTGATTATTGATTGATTTTGTCCCTTTAGTTTTTTATTCTACCTTGTGGTGTTCCCAGTCAAAAAGGACCGACCTACAGAAAATAGCGTATAAATCACTTGTTATGCTACATTATCACCAAATATTGGATTCAATCTTTTTTTCAACTGGTTTTCTTTCAGTTAGTACAGGTTTTCTATGCTAAATTAAATAAATATTTTTTATTCGTACAAATTTATGCGTCACATTTTTCAGATCAGACCCCCGTCCCAACCCAAACCCCCGCTGCCACCGCCGCCACCAAAATCTCACTCTGAACTCAGTTCAAAACTTGAAAGTCCTGTGTGTTCTTGTATGTCAAAATGGTCAGATTAGACACAGAAACAACACAATTGTTACTTCACACTCTTGTACAGAAAATACAATGATTTCAAAATAAAGGTCCGGAGTTTTGTGATCTTCCACATTAACTTTCAATTCGGTAATTTTTTAAGTTGCATAAGCTCAGATCAATGAATGCTACGATTAATTAGTTTGAAATAGAAATACAAAACCAGTCTTAAATGATAGAAAACAAGTTGACAGAAAGATAGAATCTAATATTTGGTGATAATATAGCATAACAGGTTTTTCTAAGCCATGTTTGGTAGGAAGGTTTTGACTGGGAAAACCACAAGTGTGATTGGGTTTTCAAAACAGCACAAGCGTTAAAAATGTCCTAGTAATATTGAAATTAACATGAAAAAAGATTGATAAATGCCGTTGAAGTATTGTTCATTGTTAGTATATTTTAGGTAATGCATAACTAATGCTAATGTTAACAAATAATTGTGTTCAAACAAAACATGATTTAAAAAATGGGTGAATCTCACACTTTCTGCCCTTTTTTGCCAACACAATTACTGACATGTATTAGGACAAGCACATAGCCCACATAAATGCACTGTCCTAATCAAATCTTCTGAATAAACCTGCTTACAATGTGTCTAGTCTATCAAAGAAAATCCAGATTGGCAGCTGTTAAACGTGTAATAAAATGTGTAACCTATCTGCATGTGACCTCTTTCTTAACTTTTTACTTGTAAGAATATGACACATTATTATTATGACTTTCCCAATGCTAGTGGACATTGCCAGGTGTCCTGCAAATGAACCAAGAAGACAACATTACAGTCATTCATTTGTTTGATGATATTCTTTTGAAAGAAAATAACAGATACATATTAATCAAACTAGAAAATTATAAAGTGAGTGTAATGTTTGTGTAGCGATTTGATAAAGGTGAAATGAGAACTTACTATTGTCCATCAAACCTTAAGAGTCAAATTCGTGAAACAGATTATTTTAAAACATGGTTTCACTTTTTTATTAATTTATTATTGGTTTACATCACAGGAACATATGTATAATTGACCATCAAGTATTAATATTTTTGAGTATGGGATTAGCAGGACTGAATGATATGACCTTTTAATTGACTCGTCCAGCTAATGCATCCGCATTGTCTTCTGGCTGTGAAAAATAACGCAGCTTTACTTAACAGAACTTTAGAGCAGGCAGCAAGATTGAAGTGACCTTGTTTGTAAGCAAGAAAACAGTTACATTCTAAATCATAAACAACTTACAGACATCTGACAGAAGACATCTTAGAGATGTATTGCAGATGAGCAACAATCAAAAAATAAGGCTGCAGATGCAAATACAGACATCAAGTAGATGCTTGCCAATGTATTTGCACTATCAGGGTAAGGGTGCGCTCCTGTGAGTCCAGGTGTCCCGGGTTGTGAAAGAGGAAAAAGGCATTCTGTCTCAAAGGACTCTCCTCCTTCTTCCTTTTCCCAGCAGAGAGAGAGAGAAATAATCATATAATCAAAGAGGAAATTAAAAGAGGATCAGTTTGATACTAAATATGGCAGGTTTAAAGTACAAACAGGAACGCAACTCAAATTTTATTTATGTAGTAATTTTTTAATTTTCATTGTTACGAAGCAGTTGTGCTTGAAACATTAACATTTATAAAAAAGAAAAGTATGAAGAACAAAGTGAATAAAAAGAGTCTGTTTCACACACACGTCACACAAAATATACAGCACACTCACATGATACAAAATGAGACACACTCATACAGCGCACATGCATGAAACTGTCATGATGGGACATGACAGTCCCAGGTGTTTTGTGTGGAACACATGGCCATTGTTTGTTGTGATGTGCCATGTGCTCTCCTGTCGCGTCTTGACCCCGCCCCCATCATTTCCTCGTTTAGCCCTATTTGCATGGGATTAGTATAATCTGGGGACCTTGTGTGAATTAGAAATGACCTGCCCACATCTGTATTTCATGTGGCGCATTCACATGAGATAAGTGAAGCCTGTGATTTTACTCAAATTTATGGATTTATTTCCTGGATATGAAGGCAAGGCTTTGTGTATAGTTTGTAAATCCTATAGTTGTATGGTGTATGATGATATATGACCGTACCTGTCAGCATTCGAGACCTGCGATTGCATGGGATTTAGATCAGAGACAACCTCTGCAAACAAATGACTAGAACACTACAAATTCACTAGAGTCAAAATTGTAGTCTTAGGATAGTTTAGAGTAAATAGTTAGGTTTTTGGTGTTGGTTCTTACAGAAAGAACTCCGTACCAGTAAAAAAACATAATATTGTAGACGTAACATCACGGGGTTGAGGACATTTGACACTTAATGAGTGATGCGTAGCATCCGGGCATTTGTGCAGGGACTTTTGTTGAGGAATTCGGCAGCCGCCATTTTCGTTCACTCGCATCGAGTAAGAGCGGGAGCGATTGGTAAGTTTTGTTAGGCCAATTTTGCTGTTTAAACTAATTGTAATTATGTTTTTTTTTAAGATAGACAAGATAGCATAGCAAATTGATGTTGTCGTCGTTTGCTTGTTGGTAAATTGTGTAATTTACATTGAGGATAACGATCAACACTGAACTAAGTGTATATATACAGTTGAAAGAAAAAGTATGTGAACCCTTTGGGCTTACTTGGATTTCTTCATAAATTGGTCATAAAATGTGTTCTGATCTTCATCTAAGTCACAACAATAGAGAAACACAGTCTGCTTAAACTAATACCGCACAAACATTATACGTTTTCATGTTTTTATTGAACACAACATGTAAACATTCATAGTGCAGGGTGGAAAAAGTATGTGAACCTTTGGGTTTAATAACTGGTTGACCCTCCTTTGGCAGCAATAACCTCAACCAAACGTTTCCTATAGTTGCAGATCAGACCTGCACAACGGTCAGAAGAAATTTTGGACCATTCCTCTTTACAAAAGTGTTTCAGTTCAGCAATATTCTTGGGATGTCTGGTGTGAATCGCTCTCTTGAGGTCATGCCACAGCATCTCAATCGGGTTGAGGTCAGGACTCTGACTGGGCCACTCCAGAAGGCGTATTTTCTTCTGTTGAAGCCATTCTGTTGTTGATTTACTTCTATGCTTTGGGTCGTTGTCCTGTTGCATCGTCCATCCTCTGTTAAGCTTCAGTTGGCGGACAGATGGTCTTAAGTTTTCCTGCAAAATGTCTTGATAAACTTTGGAATTCATTTTTCTATCGATGACAGTAATCTGTCCAGGGCCTGAGGCAGCAAAGCAGCCCCAAACCATGATGCCCCCTCCACCATATTTCACAGTTGGGATGAGGTTTTGATGTTGGTGTGCTGTGCCTTTTGTTCTCCACACATAGCGTTGTGTGTTCTTTCCAAACAACTCAATTTTGGTTTCATCTGTCCACAGAATGTTTTGCCAGTAGTGCTGTGGAACATCCAGGTGCTCTTTTGCAAACTTCAAACGTGCTGCAATGTTTTTTTTGGACAGCAGTGGCTTCCTCCGTGGTGTCCTCCCATGAAGTCCATTCTTGTTTAATGTTTTCCTTATTGTAGATTTGTCAACAAAAATTGTTAGCATGTGCCAGAGATTTCTGTAAGTGTTTAGCTGACACTCTAGGATTCTTCTTCACCTCATTGAGCATTCTGCGCTGTGCTCTGCAGTCATCTTTACAGGACGACCACGCCTAGGGAGTGTAGCAACAGTGCTGAACTTTCTCCATTTGTAGACAATCTGTCTTACCGTGGACACATGGACATCAAGGCTTTTAGATATACTTTTGTAGCCCTTTCCAGCTTTATGTAAGTCAACAATTCTTGATCGTAGGTCTTCTGAGAGCTCTTTTGTGCGAGGCATGGTTCACACCAGACATCCCAAGAATATTGCTGAACTGAAACACTTTTGTAAAGAGGAATGGTCCAAAATTTCTCCTGACCGTTGTGCAGGTCTGATCTGCAACTATAGGAAACGTTTGGTTGAGGTTATTGCTGCCAAAGGAGGGTCAACCAGTTATTAAACCCAAAGGTTCACATACTTTTTCCACCCTGCACTATGAATGTTTACATGTTGTGTTCAATAAAAACATGAAAACGTATAATGTTTATGCGGTATTAGTTTAAGCAGACTGTGTTTCTCTATTGTTGTGACTTAGATGAAGATCAGAACACATTTTATGACCAATTTATGAAGAAATCCAAGTAAGCCCAAAGGGTTCACATACTTTTTCTTTCAACTGTATATGTATATATATAAGTTTAGCTTGTGGCCAGTATGTAATTATTTGAAACAGTTTTCAAACAAGACTTTACGTCATTTCCCGTTTTTGTCTGCATAATATTAGAGTGACTTTTTATTTGGGCAGTTAAGGAATTTCAGTGGTCATTTTCTTTCAGTTAGTATCTGAGTTTGAGGAGAAATAGGTAGGAGTTGTATTATAAAGCTAATGGTTGATATCTAATTGCTATCTTATTTGTACTTAATGTGCCTATTTAGTTTTTTTTGCTTCATATTTCAGTCAATGTAGAATTACCTTAAAAACTTTTATGTACAAAAACATGTCCATTTACATTTATGCATTTGGCAGACGCTTTAATCCAAAGCGATTTACATTGCATTATCCTACACATTTATACATAGGTATTTGCAATCCCCTCGGATTGAACCCACAACCTTGCGTTGTTAACGCAATGCTCTTACCACTGAGCTACTGGAAAACAGGAAATGTAGTTAAAAGTATTTTGTTTTAAGTAAATTACAATTTTGGACAGTTTTGTACAGATGGTTTTAACCGGACATCGCTGTTTTGCGGGTTGTTGTCTGCATGCTTTTCAATTGAGCAGGTACGCTTGAGGAATATCACAGTGGCCATTTTCGATCAGTCGCTCTGAGCACGAGGAGGAAAGATCGGTAAGTTAAGTTTTATACAACTAACCATTGCTGATTTTTTTGCTGTTTTGTACTAAATGTTATTATGTTGGCTTGTTCAAATTTTGGAGACAATAAAACTTGTAGCCTTGAGCTGCTGTCGTCGTGTAATGTAACTTAACGTTAGCTGAGAAGTCAACAGACTAAGTTAACGTTGAGCTGTAGCTAAAGTAATTCAACATTTTAGTTAAGTTGAGGTAACGGGGTGATTCCTTGGGGGAGGGTCATTTATCTTGTGTATGGAACTGGACGTATGTCAAACGCACGGCCCCTTTAAAAGGTGGCAATTTCCTTTAACTTCCGTTCTCCCCGCCGTCATGGCGGCGTGTTTGTAGCAGGTGGTGCAAAGACACTCCTTACCTATATGGAGTATTGAGCGTTGAGCTCATAGCAGCGGAGATCTAATCTAACGATCTAATATCGTAGTCCGCCGGGATCTGCTTAAATCGGGTACGCAAATTAAGTTGCGTGAGTCCAGACAAGGCGAAGTCTTTCGGCGTGGGTTTGAGGGTGCTTAACTGGAGTGGCATATCTTTCTGGGTGTGACGCATGTAGTCTGGTGGCATCGTGAGTATTCATTACCCGGGGCCAGTTAAAGGGCGCTGGAGGAATCTGTCTGCTGCTGTTTTGCCGCTGTGTGTGGCGGTACGCCATTTTATATCTCTGTTGCTGTGCTGTGGAGGAGTCTTGAATCTTCTCTTGACATGTATGCGTTGTATGTGTGCGTGTGTGGAGAAATTGAGTTACTTCCTTTGTGTGTGCGGATGGTTACTTGTGTAGGTTCATATCTAAGTTTGTTATGTTGAATGAATTAAATTTTTTCTTTGGTTGCGGTTATTATACCGCACGTGACTATTATAGTCCCAATTCAATTTTTGTAGCCCATATTTTATTGTGCTCGTGGGTATTACCTGTTGGGAGGGTTTGTATTTATAAATATATAATTCTTTCTTTTTGCTTGTTTTCTTTTGTTTGTTTTTGTGTGCTTCACAATTTGTAAGGTTAGTTTGGGGTGAGTGTCCCTCCCTGGGTTGAAATTTTCCTTTCCTTTCCTTTGATTTGTTTTTTTTTGTCTTTCTCTCCCAACATTGTATTTCCTGTAAACCCTGAACTTGATGGCCCGTGATACGTTGGGCTAGTGGGTCACTGTGTGTGTAGTGTTCTCGTGCAGTGTGTTGTAACTCTGACTAAACACCAAGTTAAACCGTAGCCAATGAAGACAGAGCCCTAGTAAGATTTATCCTTTACTGTCACTCTTTGTCACTAGCATGTTGCATGATGCATGGTGAAAACTGAAATAAAACAATACAACAATACTCAATGACTACATATTCCTTAATCATCCAAATATAAATGAATGTAACATTCTCAGCTGTAATAGCTATAACGGAAATTAGCATCACTGTTAGCTCGTATGTAATGACTTATTAAACATCATCGCTATAATAAAATCCTAACACATATACAATGTTTAACATGTTTAAAGTCACATAGATGAACTTACGGCGTTGCCTCTATGACGGATTGAAGTGGATGCGATGGATCTAAATGAAAACAATGTGGCTGTCTCACTGTTTACTTGCGAACCTGCACAGGAAGTGATCTCATCGCATAACGTAATAACAATTTTACAAATGAGGTAAATTCACAGAAAATTACTTATAATGTTCTCATTTCACCTGAGTATATGTAAATACAAAAACAAAGCACATATGAGAAAGTCAATTTTCTTAAAGGGCAACACAGTGTGGTATGTCTGTTTCTTGTCATGTTTACTTTATAGTGCTGTGAGAAATTCTCCTCACACAGAATATTGACCAGCTATAGAGATAAAGTGTCAGAAAAATAAAGTTGGATACATACAGCTCTGCTTGTTCCTTCCATTGTTTTGGATGACCAGTCGCTGAATTTTTGTGATAGATCCTCGTAATTAAGGTTTTACGAGGGCTCCAATTAATATCTTTTGCTGGCCCCTGTCACATTAACTTATGTTAGTATTACAATGTTTGTGTCAAGTGGATGTTCACTGTCACGGAGATACGCGTGACCAGACATCGAGTTTAGACTTTTTTAATTGTTAAAAATTAACAAGATTAATAGATACATATACCAAATCAAAGTATTGTTTATTCCTGTTTATTTTAATTCAGATCTATTTGTACAGGTCTGATTCTTTTTTTGTTGCTTATCATATTTGTTTGATGTGCTCCGGGATTTACCTGAGAGATGGTATGTTCCGAAGGCGGAGCCGGCCATAAAAGAGCAGCTAGGGTGAGGGGTTGAGCACGGGGCATGTCGTGGGCTAACTATAGCAACGTTAGCCTGCTCACAACCAGAGACATTGGACTAAGCAGCATTGTTGGATAGTTTTTATTTTCTTTTGCTTTCTTTTTGTTCACTACGGTGTTCTGTTTTTGGACAACACTGAAAAAACTCTTACTTTATTTCATCCTTTGGTGCACACAAATAAATCTCTACTTGAATGGATTGCTGTCTGTTCTTGCCTCCAACCGTAAGGCTATCTATAACATTTAATTAAGTTGTTTTCTACAATGTTTTAGCAGAAGCTTTTGTTTTTGTCTGCAAAATCACGTGTTGAGTTGTCACTATAACGTTATATCAACCCTTTAGTTAATTAATTCAAACTTAATCCATATTTAGTTTAAGTCCAGGATCGTAATTGGAGAAGTACTCATAGACCTACACTCACCGGCCACTTTATTAGGTACACCTTACTAGTACCGAGTTGGACCCCTTTTGCCTTCAGAACTGCCTTAATCCTTCGTGGCATAGATTCAACAAGGTACTGGAAACATTCCTCAGAGATTTTGGTCCATATTGAAATGATCACGCAGTCACGCAGTTTCCTTCTTTGTCTGGTGTCCATTAGCTCATTGTCATGAGATGATTCGTGCTTTATGACATGGCGCGTTATCCTGCTGGAAGTAGCCATCAGAAGATGGGTACACTGTGGTCATAAAGGGATGGACATGGTCAGCAAAAATTTGTAGGTAGGCTGTGGCGTTGACATGATGCTCAATTGGTACTAATGGGCCCAAAGTGTGCCAAGAAAATATCCCCCACACCATTACACCACCAGCCTAAACCGTTGATACAAGGCAGGATGGATCCATGCTTTCATGTTGTTGACGTCAAATTCTGACCCTACCATCCGAATGTCGCAGCAGAAATCGAGACTCATCAGACCAGGCATTTTTTTTCCAATCTTCTTTCCAATTGTCCAATTTTGGTGAGCCTGTGCGAATTGTAGCCTCAGTTTCCTGTTCTTAGCTGTCAGGAGTGGCACCCGGTGTGGTCTTCTGCTGCTGTAGCATATCCGCCTCAAGGTTCGACATGTTGTGCGTTCAGAGATGCTCTTCTGCATACCTCGGTTGTAACGAGTGGTTATTTGAGTTACTGTTGCCTTTCTATCAGCTCGAACCAGTCTGGCCATTCTCCTCTGACCTCTGGCATCAACAAGGCAGTTGCGCCCACAGAACTGCCGCTCACTGGATATTTTCTCTTTTTCGGACCATTCCCTGTTAACCCTAGAGAGGGTTGTGCGTGAAAATCCCAGTAGATCAGCAGTTTCTGAAATACTCAGACCAGCCCGTCTGGCACCAACAACCATGCCACGTTCAAAGTCACTTAAATCACCTTTCTTCCCCATTCTGACGCTCGTTTTGAACTGCAGCAGATCGTCTTGACCATGTCTACATGCCTAAATGCATTGAGTTGCTGCCATGTCATTGGCTGATTAGAAATTTGCGTTAACAAGCAGTTGGACAGGTGTACCTAATAAAGTGGCCGGTGAGTGTATATTCTCTGTTGATTTACATCATATTGTAGCAAACCTCTTTATCAGAGGTTTAAAGAAAATTAGGGAGAACGATGGGTACCAAAACCAGAAGCTTTAGAAAAAATAGATCACATTTATTTAAGCATGGTTGAGATAGTTAACAAACAGTAAAATATATGCATCAAGCTCAATTATCAACAATCGTGTATGACTTCACCAGGGCAAACGGCAAAAACAGTTATGATTCACGGCACAACACTACACTCAAAAGTGGTTACTCAAAAGCATTGCACCCCCAAACACATCCCCACAGGAGTTGTGAGTACACACTATTCAATTCACACAGTGAGTAAAATTGCCTTGCTCCACTCACCGTATCCACGACATGAGACCATTGTCACTTCTGCATATAATAGCTAAAATTGACACAGACATTCATAAGGTCATTCATTCATACAGGTAATAATTAAAACACAACACTTCCCCGTTCTCCTCAAATGAACACGACCCGCCCCTAGGTCTGGGATAATGTACAACCCGGATGCCTTTACAACCACATGAAAACTTCCCGGTCTGCAGTCCTCCGTGAAAACCAGCCAGTCGCTGGTATGCTAGTTCCAGGTCCCCAGAACACGCAGCCCTTCAGCCAATCGCGAGTGCACACGGTCGGTGTCCACGCCACTTGTAGCGGCGTCCAGCCAGTCGCTGGTCCGCAGTGTCAATGTCCATACAACTCGTAACAGCAAACAGTCATAGTTCGCCACGTCCAGTGACTCAGACACACTTGTCAGCAGATCCTCACATGTCTATTGGATCCGTAAGCCTCCCACAGATCAGGTATGCTCGCAACCACATGAACCGATGGCCGGCGCTCCTAACATACCCCCTATTTGTCTAAACCCAACAGGTCCCGCTATCTAGCAACTATCGAGCAACACACAGCGTCCCCGATAAGTTTCGTTCCTGAGAGCATACGGCCCTTTTTACATCTCGTCCCGGTTCTCCCGTCTCTCACATCAAGGTCTCTTAAATATTCTCCCCCTCAGGTGAAATCAATCAACCTTACTTGATTCTCTGGATGAGACCCGCCTACCGCCGGCTCATAGGGGCGGACCCAAGCCAACCACCACACCCCCTAGTACACCCAGGCCCCCAAGTTCATTACACTACCCTCTCCCCCCGGCAAAGAGAACTTGTCCTCGAGTCACATTAAATCATAATCCTTAGACCAAGCTGGTGGCTTCCGAACCCGCACAGGCCGATTGCCTTCTGCCACATGCTCCGGGTTGGGCTCTATGTAACCAGAACTACCCGCACCACTCTCAGCGGGCCTCGAACTGGGCCGGTCCGGCATGGGAGTCGGGCGCTCCATACCTCCCATCCTCTGCTCCACCTGCACATCGTTTGCTCCCATGTCCTCAGACACAGAAGGCAAATTCCCTCCGGAAAAACACACATCCACACCATCCTCCATAGCCTCTGATGTCACATTCCTACCCTCTGCACCAATGACCACTGCTCTCTCCCCCATCTGGGCCAGCACTTGGTTCCTTCCCTCTGGAGCCGAAACAGCAACTCTCCCTCTCATCCGGGCTGGCGTTTGGTTCCTTCCCTCCTTAACAGGCACAGCAACTCTCCCTCTCCTCCAGGCTGGCGTTTGATTCCTTCCCTCCGTAACAGGCACCGCAACTCCCGGTATCGTTTGGGTTGCCTCCGCCTTCACCGGCCAACGATATCCCCAACTCCAGTTATATCTCTCCTCAACCTGCTGCTGAGGCCTGGGGCATCGCTTGACAGCCTGGACCACGAGGTACCACGAGGTGTCTCCTACGGACTCTGCAACAGAGCAAGCAACATAAGGTTTCATCCAATTAAAATGCACAACACTCTCAGGCCCCCCTTCCATTAGCTGCACTCTGTACAAGACATCAGAGACCCTTTCCAGTATCTTGAAGGGTCCCTTAAAGCGTCTTTGCAACTTCGGACTCACCTCCCGTTTATTTTGAATCCAAGCCAATTCCCCCACTAAATAGTAGTGAAAATTTGCCCGGAAATCCTTGCCTTCTGTCGATTTGAAGCTTGATTCTGTCTTCTTACTGCTTCTACTACCGTGGATAAACTTTCTGCCATTCCAGCCACATTCTCCTTTACCGACTGGAACTTTAGTATATTGTCTACCCCCAACATAATATTCACAGGAAGACCCATTTCCAGCCCAAATAACACCTTATATGGTGTAAACCCAGTGCTTGCCTGTATACTACTGGTAGGCCATCATCACATAAGGAAGCAATTTATCCCAGTTGGTCTGATTGTCATCAACAAACAATGCAAGCATGGACAATAATGTATGATTAGATCGTTCAATTAATCCACCACACTGGGGATGATAACATGATGTCCGAGATTTGTTAATTTGCAGTAATCTACATAACTCCTTAAACAAATTAGACTCAAAGTTTCTCCCTTGATCTGAGGTACCCCATATTTGCACAACCACTCCTCTACAAGTACTCAAGCAACCGTCTGAGCCTCCTGATTGTGAATAGGGAACGCTTTAGTCCACCTTGAGAAGTAGTCGCCAATTTTTGTCCTTAGTCTCTGGTAACAGCCTCTACTTTAGATGGATCAGCCATTTCCCCCTCCGTGGAGATATCATGGCCCAGATATTTTACTTGGGAAGCAAATAATGTACACTTTAAGATTAGCATGGCGATGCTTAAAAAGGACCTTCTCCAGTCTTTGCAAATGTTCTTGAAACGTTCGCCCAAAAACAATAATGTCTTCCAAATACACTAAACACGTAGTCCACTGTAAATCAGCCAACACAACGTTCATTAGATGCTGGAAAGTACTGGGTGCGTTACATAACCCAAAACTCAAGACATTGAATTCAAACAAACCTTGGTGAGTAATAAAGGCCGACTTGTGCCTATCATGTGGATCAACCTCCACCTGCCAATAGCCACTCAACAAGTCCAATGTCGAAAACCAGCAAGCATGTGTTAAGCTTTCCAGGGCATCATCAATCCTAGGAAGTGGGTACGAATATTTTTTCGTAATTTCATTCAATTTCCGATAATCCACGCAAAAGCGAAGACTACCTTCTTTCTTTCTAACCAAAACCACCGGTGCTGCCCATGGACTACATGATAGACGAATCACCCCGTTCTCTTGCATCTGTTTTATATGGTCCGCCACTGCCTGCTGAAGATGCAGGGGCACATGACGCGGAGGTAATTTAATCGGTTACGCAGAACCAGTATCTATTTTTTGCAACGCCAGGTGAGTTCTTCCTAAATACAGACGCATTTCGAAGTAATAACTCCTCCACAGCCCGCATCTGACTGGGACAGAACCCCCAAACTTTTAATCCAAAATGTGACACTAAATAGTCAAATGTAAAGGGAGAATAGGAAACTGTGTCATAGCTCTCCTTAGTCAAACTATCCCCCACCTCAACCTCAGGGAAAAAGGTACCATTTTCATATTCTGCTTTAACATACAGTTATCTTCTGAAACATTAATAACCCGCACAGGCACCACCCCTTCCTTTACCCGACAAATCACTCAAGCTACTAAGACGTCACAAGTGGGGAGCATAGTGGATAATGGTTCCACCATGCCTTCATAATCTTGTGGCACCAGTCCCTCTATTTTACTAGGTACAATAACTTCCGAATTAGGGGGAAGCATAATATCTGACTGTACCCTAACTACCTTGGGCTATGTTTTACTCTCTATGCTAAACAAGGGGAGCTTCTTACCCATCAACCTGCAGCATTTCTCACCCAAGTCAATAACTGCTCCAAATTTGGAAAGAAAATCTGTTCCTAACAATACTTCTTGGGGGTAACAACCGCTACCAAAAACTCAATAATCACGGCCAAAGAACCAAACTGACAAACAGTCTGCCAACGGCCCAAAATTGACATTTCCCCACCATTTGCCACTGCTACTCTACCCTGATAACCCACTAAGCTACACCCCCCATTAGTGACTTTTAACCAAAACTGTTTAGGAGCAATAGAAACCTGTGCACCAGTATCAATCAACAGCCGTGCTTCACACCCACCTACTTTGCCGGTAAGGAAAACTCCAGCACCCTTTGCAGCAACTAAGGCCAAACCATCTGACACAGACAGGGGGGCAGGCATTTAGCCCACTGTACCCACCCCCTCTAGTTTTCCTGCAAATAGAAACAATTCCTACGTAGATGCCTTGTGCACCCAAACTCCCAACAAGCCAAACAGGCTGGTTGCTCTGTTAAACCTATCGGGGGGAAAACTCGTAAAGGAGCAAATACATATTTTTTTGTACCTTTTTCACCGCAACTTGTAGAGCCTTTACCTCTTGGCGCAACTCCTCCACTATACCCAATAACACTTCAACTTTATTATCAGTGGGTGATGTTTGCGTATTTAACCCACGCACTCCACATTTTGAATATGCTACGAATGAGCTCCAATTCCGATGCCAAATTAATTGGATTTTCTAGAGTGGCCGGTTTCGCACTGCAAAGATGTATGCACATATCACCACTACCTACATGTGCAATAAAATGATCCCATGCCAGTAAGTACTGTGTGGCGGCATCTGCAGCAGGGTAAGCTTTATAAATCAACCGCCTTAAGGCTTTACCGAATTCTCGAGAAATCTCAGTAGGGAGCCAATGTCTGGAGGAAAAACTCACCCGATTCCAGTCTGCACTCTCACATGGCTCTAAACACTTGCCCATCGCGTCTTTTTGAAGTCCATAATTATTCTTTGCTTTCCCACCATAAATATCTCTAGCTCGTCCAGAATATAACGGAGTCATACATGTGCAGCCATCTCAAACTGTTCTGCCCAATCAGACCATTCATGTCCCACCCCTGTAAATGTTTCGGGCATCAACAATTCACTATTTGTCACATCAAGACGTACCCTCGTCCTACATTTTCTCTTATAATAGGGGCCTACCCAAGCCAACCACCACACCCCCTAGTACACCCAGGCCCCCTAGTTCATTACACTATGTTCTTTACGATAGTTCATGATCGTCGCGATGTGACAAAATGACACGTATAATCATTGATTATGGTTAGAACAGTAACTTGCATCCAATAAGACACGGAGTGGATTTTATTATCTTGTGTTTAGCTTGCCTCCGTATATAAATTAATCATCCTTTATGTTTTCCATTTAAGAGTACAGGCACCGCGTTGTATGCATGACATTTGATAGTCTGTCGTTGAAAATGTGCCCACATACGATTCATATTATTATAAGAAATAAGTCTCAGCGTGAGTGTCAGCAGCTAAGGTACAATTCTATAGTTGCCTTATGGTTTAGAGGTGTTTCTGTCATTACCAGGTTGGCCATTAGCAAACCAATGTCGCTGTGTCTATCGTATGTAGTTATTTATGGATATGAGGTCAAAAGCTCATTGTTTGTGGCATATTGCTACCTAGATGCTTTCTGGATGCACATTACTGAATTCTGCAGCCATTTACAATGATGCTAAGCTATTCGCTCGTCAGACAGTACACGTGACGTTTAGCCTCTCTATCTGGGTCAAAGCGCTCTGCTCGATGGTTCCGTACAGTTAGTGTAAATCATCATTCAGGTGGCATAATTAAGGGTAGTGTCCAGGCATCCATGAAAAAGGATTACGAAGTTGAGGTGAGTGAGCTGTAATGATACACAGGGCATTTTTTTGAGATTATCATAGTCACATCTTTATCTACAGGCTCATTTTGTATGGGAAATGATAATCAAGGTGCAGTATGAAAACTGCAAGAAATAAATACAATTACAAGATGCTGATTTTGAAGAATTCATTTCTCAAGGTAAATTTCAAGATAAAAATAACCAGTAACAGTAACCATTGTTTAATAATTTTAACAGTGTGTCATGTTATGTTGTCTTTTAACACCATCATTTAGTCAGGGAGACGTTTTCCATCCCCGTGATCAAGATTACCGTGGAAGATGATTCTGGAACTGACGTGGATGAAACCGTGTTTGCAGAATTATCCACAGTGAATGGGATTTGCTGCGTTGTCAAAGATGGACATGACAATGGTAAACAAAGAGACACTGGGAGTTTTATATTGTATTAACTAGGGATGCACCGAATGTTCGGCCACCGAATATATTCTGCCGAAAATAGCAAAAAACGCATGTTCGGTATTCGGACACATGTGCTCTATTAATGCCGCAAACATTTTCCGTGGAGTGGAGCATTTTAAAGTGTCAGAGAAAGACACAGCACGGGACTTGCCACACGGAAGTAAATTTCCGAATTAAAGCGTCTTTACCGGTCGGTAACTTTACTTCAGACGGAAGCGGGCTGTCTGACAGTAGCTCTGCCGCTCACGACATCCTTTGACATCATACAGTGGTCACGCGCACACAGTTTCCTGTACTAAACAACTTGTCAAAGTATGTTCTGTGCATCCCGGCCACGAGTGCAGCTTCTGAGAGAACAGTCAGCTTTTGTGGGAGGAGTTTGGAGAAAGAGACGTGAACTGACATGGTTGTCAGTCAGCATCAGTCAGAATTGCTTGCGTTGGATGGTTTTTTTCTTAAAATCATTTTGCAATGTGGCGTATAATAATCCAACAGTTTTCGTTTATTCGTATTTTTAGCTTATATGCCTAATGTTGAATGACACTTTTTAATGAACTGTTTTGTTGTAGGGGTGCAGAGTAACTTTCATTACATTATTTTAGCAGTCAGTTATAGGCCTAATATATATAGGCTATTCATGAAGGGAGAGGGCTACATTTTTGTTCTAATGTACTTTGTTTTGCTCAATTTTATATTAAGTTGTATTGTATTTTATTGAAAAGCAAGACAAATTTTAAAAAGCAAATTTTGACTATTCAGTTTGTGCAATAGTGAAAAAAATGGTTTAATAAATAGAAGAAATGCAAAAAAACATGTTTGGTGTTCGGTATCATTCGGCCAAGTGTTTCACATCATGTTCGGCATCATTCGGCCAAGTGTTTCACATCATGTTCGGCTTCGGCCAAGAATGTTCATTTCGGTGCATCCCTAGTATTAACCATGGTGCCTCTTTCATATTCATTAACTTGCATTAAATTGATCTTCATCTGATTTTAAAATTAGCTTATGACTTTTTAAGATGCAAATGATGTAAATGGCTTCAATTAAAATAATTAATTAAAAAACAGTTTTCAGGCTGTTATTTGTGACAGTTTCACATTTATAGTCAGGAAACAACATTTTCTTATTTGGCTGAAAGCAGGGGTTATGTTTAATTTTTCAAGATTTATACATGACTGTGCTCTAAAAAAGGTATATTTGTTTATTATATCTTTTGTTCTTAGATTCAGGCACATCTCAACCAGGCGGATCTCAATCAGCCCCATCACTATCCTCATGCAGTGGCAGTTCCCTCTCTGTCTCCGGTGACAATGACGTGTCAAGACAACCCAAGCGAATGAAAAGAGATGAAGAGGCATTACAGAGCTCTGTAGCCAAAGATGTAAGCATATCACTTGTATATAAATAATAAGGATATCTGTACAATAATAATTAGTATCTGGGAAATATAATATTTTTTGTTTATTAATTTGTGTTGCAAAAGTTTAGCTTTGTACTGATTTTCATATATTAGTTAATACTCAATTTGACTGTTGATAGACTGAGCTGATTCAGGCTAGACTGTTCGGCTTTGTTGAAAGTATACATTGTAACAGTTGACAATGTAAATCAGTGTTGTATGTTTAGCTGATACATCAGATCAAATCAGACAAAACCAGGAGGGACAACAGTGCTTGAAGAATATAAAGAATCTGGGACACTGTCTGACTGTAGAAGGTGGCGAATGGTTAATATTCTTGCTTCACACATGGTGGAGACAAAAGGGTAAGTTCATTATGTCAAAGGAATAGTTCACCTTCAAAATAAAAATTCTGTCATCATTTACTCACCCAACCTGTATGAGAACATTTTGCTCCCCGTTTTGTGTCCATACAATAGAAATTAATGGGGATAACAGTTTTTGGTAACCAACATTTTTCAAAATGTCATCTTTTGTTTTTTGCTGAAGAAAAAAAAAATCACACTTAAATATGACAACAGGGTGAGATTTCTGTTTGAGACATTAAACCACTAACCGTAAATTACAGTGGACTTTAAGAGAAACTAAGACAGGCTTTGGTTTCCCAGCCATTGCTTTTTCAGAAAAAAATATTTCAGAATGTATGTGTAATGAGGAAGGCGGATGAGAGCCGTGAGGGAACGACACGAGGCCGGTGGAGCGAGTGATAATGAGTGTCAGCTGCGCGTGCACCGGTCTCGCATCTCTCACGGAGGAGATCGGAAGCATAACAGGACGAGTGACACGAGTGTACGACGAGAGCCAGGCCTGGACATCGGGCAGCACGGACGAGGGAAGTGGGTCGCTCCTGGATCGAGGTGGGGTGGCTGCCGTCCGAAAGAGAGCAGTGTCGTCGTCGCCGTTGCCCGTGGGCCGGAGCCTGCTGCCCTTAGCCGGAGGAACCCTCGCCAGCCGCCAGGAGGTGGAGGAGGATTGGGACGTCCACCAAGTGTCCAGTTCCACCGCATGGCACCGCGAGGAAGAGCCTCTTGGCTGGCTGAGGACCAAGCGACAGTGTGTCGCGGAACCGGACCAGATATTTTTTTCTTTTTCCTCTCTCCCCTCTCTCGTCGCTGTCGCTCATTGTGCTTCTGTCTCCTTTTCTCTCGTATGTGCATACCCCCAGGTGCTGCGTCCGCCGAGACTCGTGGGAACCCCCCTGCCTGTGAGTTTGAGGAAGGAGAGACGAGAGCCGTGAGGGAACGACACGTGGCCAGTCATGTGAGTGATAATGAGTGTCAGCTGCGCGTGCACCAGTCTCGCATCTCTCACTGACCAGGCCTGGACATTATGTTTATGTTTTACTTTACTTTTGTTTTGGTTGTTTGTTTGTTTATTTATCAAAGGTTTGTTTGAATGTTCCTGCCTCCTTTCTTACCTTACTTTGAACTTTGCTGCAGTATGGACTTGAAAACCTTTTAAGCACTTTGTGTTTATGATGTGCTGTAGTGGCCAATGAAACCTACATAATTGGAAAATGTGCCATACAATTTTAATTTGGAAGTATATCATGAGGCTCTGTGCAAAATTGTCAATTTTCCTGTTTTTTTATCTCTGTAGAATAATTCCTCAGCGATTGACTAAAGAAAAATATGCATTGGGCATTGTCACCTTGTTCCCTGCATTACAAGATCCCCCCAGGAAAGGATATGTAAGAAATGTATTCCATTTACACATTTTATCTTTAATTAAGGAATAGTTAAAAATGGGAAATTCTGTCATAATTTACTCACCCTCTTGACATTGCTAACCTGTATGACTTATTTTGGTATTTTGAAGAATATTGGTAACAGAAGACAATTGGCTCGGTTCACTTGCATTGGTTTTTTCCATACAATAAAAGTCAATGGGACTGCTTTAACCCCTGGTTAAAGGTTGGTGGATACTAAAGGGCTGGTTAGTATTAGCATGCTTTTCTCTAAACCCAATTCAAAGTAGTAAACCTGGCACGTGATTATATGTAATAAAAACAATTATTTTATTTCTCTGTTGCTACAGATAGCTCAAGATTTTAACCTCCTCTTTGGTCCAGATACATCTTCCAAACTGCTTCAGAAGTGGCACACATTCCATAAAGAAAAGTTGATCTGAGAAGCAGAGAGTCTTACTTCCACCCCAGTGCTCCAAAGGTATTCTGTAATTATCCAGATGAGACACACAAAACAAAAATTAAGATTATATTGGACCCAGAAACTTTAAATAAAATGTAAAATAAGCTTAGCCCTCAGTGGGCATGGGAGATTCTGAGATTGGATTGCCGTCGTAACGGCATCCACGACTCAGTGCGCCAGCCTCTGCTTGGAGACAGCCTTCCCCTCTGCTGTCCTCCAATACAGACAAGGAGCTGGTCAGAGCTACTGAAGCCCTGCGTGCGGTCCAGGACACAACACGGATGGGGTTGGGTCTTCCTCCCCGATGGGGAGCGCCTGCAAGTTCACCACTTTGCCCCGGAAGGGAGTAGTGGGAACTTTTTGGGCACGCATCCGGGCCTGGGTCTCAAGATAACGTGAGAGTTTCCAGGGCCGAATTCAAGGCAATCCGGGGACACGGAGGATGCTCGGAGGTCCCCTACCCTCTTGAAGGAAGCGAGCGCCATCAGGAGGGCCGTCTTACTCGGGTGAGGAAGATCGGAACCTCAGAGGGGCTCTTGGGGGGCCCAGAGGCCCCCCCAGGACCACCTTAGGGTCCCAAGAGGGTATGGAGCGGGTCATCACCATGCGCCTGCTGCCGGTGTGACACGCTCTCCTCGGAACTCGACTCTGAAGCCAGTGTTGGAGTGGTCTCATGTGCATCAACCCGAGGGGTATTACCCGACGAGGACGCCATGTGTCCCAGGAGCCTCTGAATTGTTTCAGGGGGACCGCTGTCTGCCTGAAATGTTCCAGGCAGTTCAACACCGGCTGGGCGCGTACTGCGGACAGTTGCGCTGTCATGGTGACAGAGTTGAGTTCCCTACCGAGAAAGAGGATGCTCTGCACTGGGGAGAGCTTGTCCTTTCCTCGGTTGACCTGGAGTCCCAATCGATCTAGGTGCCGGAGCACCAGGTCGCTTTGTATACATAACAGATCTCACGAGTGTGCCAAGATAGGCCAGTCGTTGAGATAGTTAAGTACCCGCACACCTTCCTCCCCTCAGGGAGAAAGGGCGGCTTCCACAATTTTCGTGAAGACCGTGGAGACAGGGACAGACCGAAAGGGAGTTCCGGTCGATTGCCACGAACCAATCCTGACACCTGATAGATGTCAGGACGCGCCTCTGCGTGAGCATCCTGAACAGCAGCTTGTGAAGGTGCTTTGTTCAGGGTACGCAGACCTCCGGGGCGCAACCCGCCGTCTTTCTTGGGAACGATGAAGTGCGGGTTGTAACCCACTGAACATCTTGGTTTTGAGGGACGAACTCGATGCCTGTTTTGCCAGAAGGGTGGTGACCTCTACCCGAAGTATGTAGGCGTCCCTGCCTCAGACAGAGGGAGAGATGATGCCCCGAAACTTGGGAGAGTATCTGGCGAACTGGATCGAGTAACCAAGACGGACCGTCTGCATTAGCCACCGAGACAGTGTGGGCAGCTCTCGAGCTCCCAGGGACTGTGACAGGGGGACCAAAGGGACGGTCTGCTTCACCATTCCCATGGAGGGTGGTTCGATGGCTGGCGGAGCTAACCATGTCGCGGGGGGGACCCCGGAGGGAAGGTTGGCTGCACGCACTGTCGGTTTGAGAGTGGTAGCAGCTGTCGTGTGTGTATGACCCTACGCCTCGCCAGGGCGTGAGGTCGGGTTTGCCGGGCACAGTCCAGTGGAGTGTGCAATCGGCTAGAAGGAACTCCCAGGGGAAACAGAAAACTCTTTGTGAGTAAGTGGGCGCCAGGCCCTGAGAAGGGCCCGGCTTTGGTGACGAGGCAGGAGCCGTCCCGTACCGACCGATCAGAGCTGTAGCTGTGAAGGTCGGGCCCGATGTTGTTCCCCCTGGGGTCTTCCCCGTCAGTGTCACTTCTCGTGAGAAGGTAGCTGACGGGGTGAGGTTTCCCCCTCGACCTCGACTTCCGGGGTGCCACCTGTGGGGGCACAGGAACCAGAGCCGATGTCGAAGGGGTCCTGGGCTGCCGGGAAACAGACATCACGTGAGATCTTGGAGGCTTCAGGGCGGCCGAGTCGCAGCGCGGTAAAAATGTGGCTAATCGCCACTGTCTGCTTCTTCACCGTCAAAAACTGCTGAGCGCAGTCCTCGACGGTGTTACCAACAAGTAACTAAAGCAGACTTTCTCGGTGTCACTCATCTGCGCAAGGTTCAGCCGGGGGTGACTCTCCTGGACCACTTCCATGGACATCGTCCGACCCAGGGCCCGTGCCGCCACCTTGGTCGCCCATAGAGCGCTGTCAGTGGCGGCACAGAAATCCTGCATTATATACCCGGGTCGGCCTTACCCTCGTGGAGCTCTCTCAACGCCCTGGCCTGGCGGACCTGCAGGATGGCCATGGCGTAGAGAGAGGAGGCAGCCCGGCCCGCGGCAGCGCAAGGCTTCGGCACCATTGATGTCGAAGTCCTACACGCCTTGGACGGTAGGCGTGGCCGATTCCCCCAGGTGGCAGCCGTCTGCGGCACAGATGCACCGCAGCCGCACGTTCCACCCGGGGGATCTCGACGTAGCCTTTGGCTGCCCCACCCTCGAGGGAAGTAAGGGAGCCGGAGCTGGTTTGACCGGAGCGGGCCGTGAGTGGAGCGCTCCAAGTTTTACACAGCTCCTCATGCACCTCCGGGAAACAAATGGCACCCGGGGTGGGCGCGGTTTGCACCACGCTCCGCCCCCAGGAACCACGTATCCCCGGATTAGCATGGCTGACATCACTTCTGTTTCCTCCTGAGCTCGACCCCCCTGGGGGAGTCGATGCCAGTCTCCCTCCGATGCTGCGAACGACATCTCATCTACGTCACACATCGTTTCCGAGTGCGTGCCTGAGGATCCGGACGGTATGCCACCGCCGGTTGGGGAACGTTCAGAAGAGCGAATCGGGGTGCGATCGGCCCGTGAGCACTTGGCTGGCGGGTTTACGTTCGCAGAGTTCCCCATATCACTAACGCTGCTACGAGGGTGGTCATCGGGGCCGTAGCCACAGATGTCACAGCCCGGGTAGCAGACGAAATGGTGGCTGGTTCCCGTAGGAAGACAGCCACCCGTGACCGCAATGCGGGTAGATGTGTCAACGAACGCTGCTTCAGTGTGCTGGACGCCCAGACACCTAATGCAGCGATCGTGTCCATCCCCCTCCTCGATGAGGGTGCCGCACCCAAGAGAACAGCGGGACATGCCACGCTGGAGAATGCTCAGTCCTGAAAAGGACCTTTTAGAAAAAATCTCTACCACCTCCGGAACCGCCAAGACGCCCAGGGGAAGGTCGCTGCAGGTAGGGACGATCCGCTGCTCTACGTCGTAGATCCGGCAATGTAGAAGAAGAATTCGTTGAATTATTTTTGTTCGTAGTCATGAGCGAAGGCTCTGAAGAACAAAAAGGTAAGTGAATGCTGCACGCCGGCTTCCTTTTATACCGGACATCCGGGGGCGGAGACCGGCATGCAAATTTCATTCGCCAAATTTCATTGGCCTTTTCTATAGTAGTCAGAGTTGATTGGTTCTCAAGGGCGAACCCCATCTGTCGTTCTCGACACAACGTCGAGAGACCGACAGAAAGGGAACTAAGAAGATCTGTGCAGCTCATGCCATGGACCATCTAGTTGCGTTTCACAAGGTATGTGCCACACCACAGTTTGTAATTTAAGTAGGTACCACAGACTAAAGACGTATTACGGTGTAAATTAAAGTGACATTTTCCCCATAGTCATGTAGGAGTTTAGAAGAACATTTGGAGAGTGAAGAGGAACAACGCCAGCCATTCCTCCTTGCCTCTGGAACTCGGAAGCAAGCCATCAGCACCTAATACATTGTGATTGACAAGATGCTCATCCCATGCCAGGGAGCCACATCATTGGCAGTCTTCGATGAACTGATCAAAGCACACTTTGTTTTTGGTGTAAGCTATGATGATGCTCTTCACAACATGTACACATTCCTGCAGACATCAGTCTATGGTATTGATGTTGATAGTACTAAGTCCAAAGGTTAAGAAATTGAGAGCCAAGTTCTTAAACAATGTATACGTGCTACATTTGCAAACACCATATCAGTCAGACTTTGGACCTAGATGTGATAAATCCGCCTTCAACTATGTCAAAAGACCAGGCAAAAGAAATGTGTGCTTCAATTATAGCGAAGTTACAGGGCAGTGGTGTCGCAAACAATGTTGTGTTATCTGTTGTTGAAAGTATGGAGGAGTATGTCAATGAAGTACATGCCAGTCTTAAAGAACAAGTGCTAAGTGCAGTGCCTGGTGAAAATCCAAGTAGAATTGCAGTTGAAAATTCTTCACCAATACCTGCAATCCATTTAGTGACTTAAATACAAACTCTAAATGGACTAAGTATTTTAGTGAGAAATGGGGTATTGTTGAACCCGTCGAAATTCACTTAGGCGTGACATTTTAATCAAAGAGAAATAAAGAATCTGGTGTCTATGAGCAGGTACCAGTAAATTACACGTTCATTTATATACCCCTGTTAAACACATTAGAATTAATTTCAGAAATGAATAAGTGTGTAGCCAAATTAATAAATATCCTCCTGTTGGCAACTTATACCAAGATTTCAGTGATGGAAGCTACTACCAACATCTTCCATTGTATTCAAAATAAAAAACTGCATTGCAAATTCAAGTTATTATGATGACTTTGAAACCGCAAACCCACTTGGGTCAAAACAAGGTATCCATAAGCTTAGATGTATATATTTTACACTACAGAACTCGCCACCACCTTGCAATTCATCTTTGATTAATAGCCATCTTGTTTCATTGTTTCATTCCCAAGATGCAAAAAAATATGGCATTGACAAAATACTTAGTCCGTTTGAAGATGATGTAAAGGTTCTAGAGGAAAAAGGAATGAAAGTGTAATTAACGGAACAACCTCTCTACGGCACAATTGCACAAGTAACCGGGGACAATTTAGGTCTTAACTCAATTCTTGGAATCTTTCACTGCAAACTACTACTGCTGAAGATGTCTTATTGACAAAGCCTTTGCGCAAACAGCATTAAGCGAGGATGATCCAAGAGTGATATTACACACCAACTTAACCAATATGGAGCACTACAGGTATCTTGTAGATAATCCAAGGGAAAACTCTTGTTTTGGCATCAAACACAATAGCATACTAAATTCCTTGTCACACTTTAGTGTGTCAGATAATTTTGTCCTAGATATCATGCATGGTATCTAAGGCGTAGCACAGTTTGAAATTAAATTGTTATTTAGTTATTTGAATCAGAAATGTATTTCTTTTGAAAACATTCTCCATTGAAAATATTGGGTTTTTTTTCTTTATCAGTGGTTCCCATATAAACCCTGGGTGAGTGTTAATTAGAACTCAGTGTTTGAATTTGAACTTTAAAATTTGCAATGCAGGTAATACTAATCCTGTGCGAATAGGGCTTAAGAGTGTTTAGTTAGTGTCCTGCAGACAATAATATTTGGAAGTACACAATAAGAGCACCTCACCACACAAGTGGTGTATAAATAGACCACGGAAAACAGCAAATCGGCTTCTGTAAAAATAATGAAGCAAAAGCTACAGGCACAAGGACTATGGAAAGGAGACTTAGTGTCTCAGGGAACTATGGTTACAGTCGTAACCTGAGACGTTCAATTTCGAGGGAACTCTACACTGCATCATGGAATGACTCAATGGGGTACGACATGCCCACTATGCCAGCCATAGTGACTTGTGACTGTCCTGGTGTGAAGGTGTTTACGCACATCTTAGGATATAAGAACCTGGGACCAGTCATGGAATGACTCTATGGGGTACGACATGCCCACTACGCCAGCCATAGTGACTTGTGACTGTCCTGGTGTGAAGATGTTTACGCAGATCTTAGGATATAAGAACCTGGGATCCAAGTAAGGAATGATAGATCCAAGTATGGGATATGGCTTGCAGATCTTATAGATCTAAATTTGAGTCCAGTGTCACTAGATCTCTCTCCGTCAGGAACTTATTAAACCGGAAAATATCAACTCCGTTGTGAGTCAGTCCTTTAATCCAACCACCAGGGAGATATAGAGCTGAAGGGAAGAACAGCAGGCAGGAGATGAAGTGATGTTAAATAAAGTGAAAAATGATTTATTGAACAATCTCAGTTGTGCATTAATGCTCAGTCAAGCTCTGTCAAACTTCGTCTGACAAGAAACAGATTCAATAGGTCTCTTTAACATGCACGATAAGAGTATCAAAACAATGTCTCTTGACGTTATTATGAACCTTGAGACAGAGACCACAGGATACTCATATCAGCATAAGAGACATAAGCCGGTCACTCTCTATCTACAGAGTTTTCAGACCTTAAGCAAAAGCTTGATGACACACCAGAGATTACAAAAATAGTTCTGTAACACAAAGAAGGTCAGTTTGGAATTTGGAATGAGATGGTGCTGTGTGAATTATGACAATTTTTTTTTTTTGACAATTGACATCTGTACCTTTAAATATGAAAAAGAGTGGTCCTGATGCAAAAGGTCTAAGAAACCTGCTTTCTAACAGAAATAAGAACAGTTTCTATGCATTACATATAAAGAAATAATGAAACATTTAGGTGAACAAGGAAAGGAAAAAGGAAAAAATCGGAAAAGAAAGGGGAAAGGAAGAGGAAGGATGATGGGTGGGTATGAAAGAAAATGGAAAAACAAATGAACGAGGGTGAGCATCATCCTAGAGCAATAATGAAAGATTCTAAATCAAAACATGTGATTTGTGAGCATGACTTTGAAATGGAAAGTGTATTCTTACAGAGAGACTTAACATTGGATCACAGTTGTTTGGTGGCAGCCAGTTTGGTACGATATACAGGTCAACAATATGAAATGTCCTTTCCCTGCAGAATATTGTGTGTAGAATCATCCAAAAATCTGGCCAATCTTCATTAGAAAATCAAATAGATGCCTTTGATAGATTAGAAAGTACCTTTGACTCTGCAATTCGGTCAATCAGTTGAAAGCAACCATTTCCAATCTAGAGAATTACATACAGTGGGGAAAATAAGTATTTGACACATCAAAATTTTTAATCAGTAAGGGGATTTCTAAGTGGGCTATTGACACAAAATTTCCACAGATGTAGCCATCAAGCCAAATATTGAATTCATACAAAGAAATCAGAACATTTAAGTATACAAGTTCAGTCATAATAAATAAAGTGAAATGACACAGGGAATAAGTATTGAACACACTTTATTGAATACTTTGTAGAAAAGCCTTTGTTGGTGATTACAGCTTCTAGACGCCTCTTGTATGGAGAGACCAGTCGTCTGCATTGCTCAGGAGTGATTCTGGCCCATTCTTCCACACAAATGGTCTTTAAATCTTGAAGGTTCCTTGGGCCTCTTTTATGAACTTTGATCTTCAGTTCTCTCCATACATTTTCTATGGGATTTAGATCAGGTGATTGACTGGGCCATTCATTGTGTCCTTGGCCTTGTGTTTGGGATCATTGTCTTGCTGAAATGTCCACCCTCTTTTCATTTTCAGCTTTCTGGTAGATGGCAGCAGATTTTTATCCAGAATGTCCCGGTACATTTCTCCATTCATCCTGCCTTCAATATTATGAAGTCTGCCAGTACCCCTTGCTGAAAAGCAGCCCCAAACCATGATGCTTCCACCCCCAAACTTAACTGATGGTATGGTGTTCTTGGGGTGGTGGGCAGTGCCATTTCTTCTCCAAACATGGTGTGTAGAATGACTGCCAAAAAGTTCAATTTTGCTTTCATCTGACCATACTATAGTCTCCCAATAATCCAAAGGCTTCTCCAAATGCTCTTTCGCAAACTTTAACCGAGCCTCAACATGCTTTTTGTTCAGCAACGGAGTCTTGCGAGGTGAGCGTGCATGGATGCCATGGCGGTTCAGTGCACTGCTTATAGGTTTCTTTGAAACAACAGTACCTGCTGATGCAAGGTCTTCCTGAAGTTCTGCCCGAGAGGTTTTTTTGGCTCTTGGAGAACTCTCCTGACTAGTCTTTGGACTCCTGACAGGGATCTTACGTGGAACACCTGATCGTGGCCGGTTTATGGTGAACTGATGCTCTTTCCATTTCCGGATAATGGCCCCCACAGTGCTCACAGGAACGTTCAGCATTCTGGAAATGCGCCTATAACCATTCCCATCAAAATGCTTTTCAACGATAAGATTACGAAGATCTACAGAGAGTTCTTTGCTTTTACCCATCATGAAGACTTTCCTGTGTGCTTCCTAGGTAATGAGAAGCCTTTATAGGCCATCAATTAGGACTAAAGCAGCTGATATCAATTAGTACTGATAGGGGGCAGGGTTTCTCTCTCAAAACTGACAGATTTCAGGTGATCTCCTGGCTTTCTATGCCATTTTGCACCTTGTTACCTTCATGTGTTCAATACTTATTCCCTGTGTCATTTCACTTTATTTATTATGACTGAACTTGTATACTTAAATGTTCTGATTTCTTTGTATGAATTCAATATTTGGCTTGATGGCTACATCTGGTGGACATTTTGTGTCAATAGCCCCTTACTGATAAAAATGCTGATGTGTCAAATACTTATTTTCCCCGCTGTATTAAATTTAAGAAATAATGCATTGCTAGCTGCCAAGAATCACTTGAGCATTAAAATCGTTTGATGCACAGCTATCCATGCAACACCTGCCAGCCAATCGGAATCAAGCATTCAGACAGTCCATGTAATTCCATTCCATTCCATTTTCTACCGCTTGTCCGAACTACCTCGGGTCACGGGGAGCCTGCGCCTATGTCCATGTAATTAAATTGAGAAAATACTTGTAATAATACTAAAATTCATATATGTAAAACAACCAATAACTTACGGTAGACTCCATGTCTCTGTTTAAGCCCAAGGTCCAAAAATAAGCACGGGTCAGGCATGTCTTTGCTGTTCGAACCATCAGCTCATTCCCAGGCCTCTCTATGTCTAGTACGTAGCTGAGCTAATACAATTGCAATGTTTGGAAATCCAGAGTTAAACACAAACTTATGCAATACTTTTTTTACTTATCTTATGAAACTAACCAGTTCTTTCTGAGCTGAATGGTATCTTAAGGACCAAGATGCTCTGCATGCAGTAACATTTTTGCAATTTGTGACTTCTTTGCATTGAGGTCCACACACTTCTGCATATTTTAAGACAAACAAAATTTAGTAAGAATTAGCAAAGAACAAAACAATTAAATAAAAACCCTCAACTGCATGTGGTGAATGATTCAATACTGACACATTATCAGGTCCTAACTCCAAGACAGAATCAATTTGCCTGTCAGTGGAACATGGGGCTGAAAAAGACAGACGATGATGAAAAACAAGATTGTATCGGCAAACTTAACAACAATAGCAGTGATTTCAACTTACAGAGATAGAATGTATACTCAGTCAAAATTGCTTGTCCAAAGTCAGAAAGGACCACATTTTCTATGCTGTGAGGTATGTGACCACGCTGTAGCTGTCTCTCCAACAGCTTCTGGTTTGTTGATGTGTTTCTGTGATGAATTATGCTTCGCATAATGAAAATGTGAGTTGAAGGAGCCATATTATTGATAAAGTAGTTGTTTTTTCTCAAGTCTGCAAAAAATTGCTCAGCAATTTGGCTGTTCAGCCAACCCTGTAGTTCTGGCACCAGACTGATTTTTCTGAGAACATCCTTTGGGTCTTTCGTATTGGATTCATGTAATTTGTCGTACAAAATATAGTGTTCCGATGATCCAGTGTTTGGATGGCCTTCTGAGTTCAGATCATCAGTCTTCTCGATTAACCAAGGAAGAGACACTTCGAGCTTTCCCTGCTTTGCATTGTTGATATTCTCGAGTGTTGAGTCTGCAAGTCTTCCTTCGTATGGTTGAAACGGAAGAGACGAAGGTACGCGGAAATTGCTATGTGTGGCCAAGCCTCTCAGCAAAGTCATATATACTCACGTTAGGTAAGTGTTTCCATGACAAAAGCAGGTCGACAAAATCCCTTGGACTCTCTGCCCTCAAATTAAACTTCAAACTGTATACCACACCATGTGGACACAGGACAACAGACCACCCACCTAAAAAAAAAAAATTAAGAGAAATATAACAAATTTTAAACACACCAAACCAGTCTATCTTACCCGATGCCCCCCAGACTTTCTGGAAAATTTTGTTGTACGACTGCTTGTTTTGCATCTCTGTTCTTAATCTTAATATCAGGTCCATGCGAGATACCTTGGAGTCCACATTACAAGCCAAGAGAGACAACTTTCTCATACTCTGTACTGAGTCCTGTGTTACATCCTTGTTTTTTTTCCAGTCCACGGAGCCCACTTTTCATAACTTGGCTCCACAACAAATGGATTTTTTGTTCGGCCTGAGAAGAAAAAGGGAACAACATTTACAAGCAATTTGATATTACCGATATTAAATAAACCAAAGACTATAGAATAACCAAGATATGTAGTTTGTATAGTTTTGAATTGGTAAAAAAATGCTACACTCAATATGGCAGCTCTATTTAAGGATCCGCCGCCTTCAGAATAAAAAGAGCCAATCGCTACTCAGGTAGCCTGTTAACTGTCACCCGTCCCATATACGGAACACCTAAGTTTGTGTCAATATTGTGCATGTAATTTCTAATGGAATCATGACAAACTATATATCATTGGAAAGGTCTAAGACTCTAGAATACAGATTTAGGGTTAATTTAAATAATTTATGTAGGGAGAGTAATTGGTTCTTTTTTATAAAGAGTGTGCTTAGATTTTTTGCCATCCTTTTGCGACCTGTTTTTTTTAATGTATTTTTAATCAAAGAAAAACGTAAACTTTTTCCTTTTTTTTACAATAAACCTAACAACAAACCTTTAATATTTTTTGTGTGTGTGTGATTTTTTTTTTGCAATAATCAGTTACTTTTTTTCTTTCAAACAAGACCAACCGTAAGTCTGTATTCCAAAGAATTCATGAGTTACAGCCATTTTAGTTCCAACATGCGTTTTCATGTGTAGGCTCAAAAAGGGCTCCGACAGTTAACAGGTTTGAGCAATAACGTCGCTACAGCAGCGATTAGAAGTCACACCATGTCTACACTGGCCGCTGTGTGATGCGACACAGGGCTTGTTCAAATAGGATTGACGCGCCATCTCCGGTACGGACAAATATTTTAATTATAATGGATTCAAATGCGTTCTATTGTCTCTTGTTGCGTCGGTTGATGCTTCCCCTTTAAAAGAGATAGGAGCTGCAACTGCATGCCTGAGTGGCTTTTCAAAGATGGCTGCTGAGTGAACATACAAAATAATAAATACTCCTGACCAGAAAAAGCCTGCCTACTGGATACAATTACTTACTGGAAAAAAAGCCACGTGCAATCATCTCCAGATCCACTGATTGCCAAAACTCCTCAATGTTTACTTCCCCTTTGAACTCTGATGGCGGTTCTTTGAGGTCACTCACTGTATTAAAAAACTTTTATTACAAACTCCCTATAGGTTTTAAAAACGTAACTTAAGTTTGTATAAAGCACTATAACATAAGTGTTCTGAGTTTGTCACACCACAGAAACATGTATTATTAATTATCACAATTACCCTTCCACGGACTTTAAAATTGAACATTCACCCTTACCTGCCATGCTGAAAACGCCTTTCTTATGCAAATCCATGATTACCACAGGGGGGTGGTAACCGATTACACATATTCTTGTGTAAACTGTGATGTCTGTTAAGGCCTCAAAATGACAGTAAGCATGGAGTACAGTTTCTCGATTTGGGTAATTCACTCCCCGAAGGTTCTCCAAAGTATCAATGGCCCTGGAGACGGAAACATGACTCTGGAAAAGATAAAGTGGAATGAAGGGTGTTAATGAGCTTTTGTGCTTATTGAAACAATTTTCATTTTTGAATGTGTCATTTAACACAACAATACCGACAAACCTGTAAACCATGTCTAAGATAAAGACAAAGTTCAAGACTCAGAAGAACGTAGTCGTTAAAATTGTGGAGCCCATCACCCCATTCTTGGTATCTGTAGATCATATGACAATCTGGGCATCTTTGAGTGTAAGTTGAAACCGCTGCAAAAAGCATATATTATAAAACAGCTCTATTCAGTAAGAGGGCAACCACATGTCTGTAATTCTCAAACAATTATATTCTAGTTATGTAAAATTACCATTAATCACACCAGTCATAGTGACAATTTTGGCATTTCTTGTCATTAATACAGGTGTTTCAAGTGCTGTATTTCCATCACACACCATACAGCTGCTCTCCACAGGAAGCAAACTTAATGGAAACTCAGATGACGTTTTTGGTTGAGCAACTTCTTTTAAAGAAGTAGATGGAACTTTCTTCTTAGAATAAATATACTTCACAGTACGGTCCACGTCAAACTGGGGAGCGCTGGTGAGGTCTTCTGAGAGGTGTGGAACTGAGGATATTTTTGCTTCAGATGGTTTATTTGATGCAAATAACTGTTTATTTGTTTGAAACAAGTGCCATTTGGCAATGTTTTTGTGAGGGCAGGACATCCGGGGCTTTGCACAGGGACAGTGCCGAATTGTAAGCGACCATAACTCTCCCAAGACGACTGAAGTGATGGATTGTGGGCTCTGATGGACTTTAAAATGTCCTGCGTGTTCAAAAATTGGAGAGAAAGGCCGCTCAAATAATCGTTGAAGTTTATTGATCAGAAAGTTCAAAATACAGCGCCGGGTTGTCTCGGACACAACGTCTCACAAAGAACCAACCCCGGAAATACGTTTTACAGCCTATATATAGTATTTGTCGACGAGTCTCATAACCCCTCACAGTTATTATTTAAACATTTTCATTAAGGCACACACACACATTGTTTTAATCACACCATGATAAAGAGTAAAGATTTAAACGTAATAAAACTTATTAAAAACTCCTTCAATCCCTCTCTTGACCTCTGAAAGAGGTCACACAACTTCATCCTCATCATTGTTTCGACCATTCCTACACCACCTGGAAGAGAAGCCGCTGTCCGTACATATGTAAACATCATATCCTCTATATGAACTATTATACCCCCCGCAATCTATAACCCTGCACACAGATCAAATGTAAATGACGTGGTACTGTTGGCCTCATATTCCAATTCTACACCCCCATATCTGGTCAGACAGTGATCTGACTTGATTTCTCTTCTTGGTCTGGTCATATTCTTGCTGTCCTTTTGTAATTTTTCAATACCAAAAATTATACTCACTATGGTGACAGAGATGACAATGAGCAGTTTCATACACGGCCAATTCTCCCACAACCTCATTTTGACCATGTCGTTTCACACAATTAATGAAATATGTTAAAACTTACACTGTAGTTTTAAGAACCCAAACTTATCACATTTAATAATTTCAATATAAAAGGATAGGAAAATTGTTTTATGATGATATAATGAAAAATTCATATGATGACAAAAATGATTAGAAACGATTATTAGTAAAAACTGATTATAATGTATAAAAATGATTATGATGAATATATGGTTATGGTTATGCTGACTCCTGCAAACACTTCACTTAAGATATTCTGGACTCTTTGGAAATCTAATTTGTCCAGACCACACCCCAGCCGGGGTACAGAAACACTTCTCACTCTATGTTCTACACACCAGTCTCTCATGTGTGTCAGGCTTTTAGTGAAATTTTCATAAATGGGGAGGTCAGTACACTTTACTTTTGTGATTAAGTGGAAGACGGTTCTGTCGTCTTCCTCATGGGTCACTGCACAATCACCCGTTCTTTTGTTTTGTTGTCTTACTTTCTCCACCCCATACCTGTTTTTAAATGTCACTGCAATACCTGCTCCATATGCACAGTCTTCACTTACACAATGTGCTAAAGGTTCACCCTGTGGGCTTGAAAAAATGTCACCTTTTTTGTGCTGAATTTGTAATGTTCCTGTTGTTATTTCTCAAGGAAGATCATCAATACCCTCCCTGTATTGGACCTCCCTCACTAGGACCTGAGTCCTCAGGTCCTCACCAGTCTCAGACAGTGACGACCTGCTTGGTGGATCACAATTAACACAAGAAGACAAATGATACCAGGTGTCGCCTTTTCCTGACAGGCGGACACATGTCCTTTCGGTCACTTTCAAGGGCTCAGACCATCGTGCTTCATTCCATTTCCTGCGGAATTTCTTGAGGCGGACCCACTGTGATGGGGTTGGAATAGGTTCTGGAGCAATGTCAATGGGGGCCTGCTGAGAGAAATGTTTGATCAAAGCAGTTAATTTGTCAAAATACACACAATGCGAAATTGGCAAACAGGTGTCTGACTTCAGCGGCGTTGATGGTCCTGGAAAAGATCGACCTGTAAGCAATTCAAAAGGTGTGAAGCCAGAAATTCTGTTAACAGATGAACGTACAGACATTAATGCCAACGGAAGAGCTGATAACCATGACAATTTGGTCTGTGCACAGATTTTAGCCAATTTAAGTTTTAACGTCAAGTTCATTCGTTCAACCTTTCCTTGTGACTGTGGATGGTAGACTGCCCCAAATGCATGTGTCAGGCCAAGTGACTGTTCTACCACCTGCAAATGTTTATTTTTATCACTCATACTACTTATATCTACACGCTCCTCTCTTCCCTCTTCATGAACCCTCACTGCATCTCCTCCCTCTACACTACTTTTTCTAGATTGGGACTGGCCCTGTCCCTGTGCTACTACGCCCTCTAGTTGTGAAGTTAATTGCTGTAACTGGTCTTTCATGTGTTCTAGCTGAGGTATGTCAACCTCCACTACAGAGTCTCTCACATTCACCTGAACTTGCTGCATTTTCGGCACATAGGGCGGTGGTTTCAACATATTCAAATCAGGATACAAGGGGGCGGTCCCAGTATGACAAGAGATACTGGCTTCTTCACTTCCTGAATTTCTAATCACTTCTTTCTCTGACTTCCCTGACTGCACATGTCCTTCCACCTTTTTAAGAGGATTCAGAGCAGTGGCAGTTAGCGCAATGCATGTCCACAGTCTTAATACCTCCTTAAGTTTAGCCTCTTGACTTTTATGTTTATTCTTTCCTAACCACTTTAATTTTTTTCCTTCTTCAACATGTCTTTTCAGTCTCACATGCGCTCTTTTCTCCATGTCTCTAACTTTTGGCGCCAATCTAACCAATACTTTTTCTGGATCTTCCCATGCATTTTCAACACATATCTGACTCCATTTTCCTTCCCAAATTTTTCCCTCTTTTTTTATGATTTTTTGGCTCTGACTGAGCCATTAACATCTGCACTACATTTCCCCATTGTTTTATTACAGGGGGACACCCATACTCCTCACATTCTCTCTCAAATTCAGACATTTTACAATAATGTATATATTTATCAACACACAATTAATTATGCAACACAAATTATTTATTATCCGTTAGTGCCGTAGGACTTCAACCTACGGTCTTTATGCTGTAGGACTTTCACCCACAGTCTTCTGTCGTAGGACTTTCACCTACGATCTCCGTTAAAGGATCTCAATCCTTGCCCTGCGGTGGGCCTCTAACCCACCGTCTTTTACCCTGCGGTGGGCCTCTAACCCACCGTCTTTTACTTATATTCTGATCAACAGATATCAACGGTTTCTAATCAATGGTACGGAATACATATCGAATTCAACACATGAAATTTAGAATGTTCAATTGGCAGAAGTTCGTTTAAACAGGTTTCTGCTAACCTTTTTTATTCGGTCGACCGTGTGTTGAAATCAAAATCGTTCTGTCCCAAAATTCGGCCAATGTCCGATCTCTACGATGGTCCTAAATGCCTTTTTTCTCCAATCACGTCGCCGGGGGTCACCATTTGATGGACTTTAAAAATGTCCTGCGTGTTCAAAAATTGGAGAGAAAGGCCGCTCAAATAATCGTTGAAGTTTATTGATCAGAAAGTTTCAAAATACAGCGCCGGGTTGTCTCGGACACAACGTCTCACAAAGAACCAACCCCGGAAATACGTTTTACAGCCTATATATAGTATTTGTCGACGAGTCTCTTCTTTCTGCTGCGAGGGGAGGGTCCTCCCTGTGCTCATCCAATCACAGCTTTTCACACTTTTTGTTCTCCTAGTTTCTCTCTGTAAAACATCCCATGACAAACCCCCACCCACATTCCACCTCGCTTTGTTTCTGCGCGCAAGGCTGCACCCCCACACACATACCACGTGTAGTAAGCACATTTAATATCAGCACATAACCCCTCACAGTTATTATTTAAACATTTTCATTAAGGCACACACACACATTGTTTTAATCACACCATGATAAAGAGTAAAGATTTAAACGTAATAAAACTTATTAAAAACTCCTTCAGCTCATGTATAGACAGAGCGATTTGCTTTTGCGAGTCACCTAATGCGACTAACACTGAAAAATGGGACATGTGCTGTCTGTGCTACTTTCTGTCTCTTCAGACAGACTGCCTTCTTGGCTTCTCCAAATAATTTCAGTTTAACCATCTCATCAAGAGCACTAGGATCCAAGAGCTCCTCAAACACTGTTTCACAACAATAGTCCAGTGAACGGAGGTGTTCACATAGACTAAACGTATGTCCACTCCTGTATGCAAGCTGCTGATATTGCCAGCACTCTTGTAACTCACACCTAACTTGATGATGTTTGCTCCAAGTCTTTTTTTGAACATGCACTGGTTCAGAAAATCCATGGCCATTCCTCTGAAGAGCTGACAATCCATTTGACATGTCAATACACACACTTGACAGATGTGATTGCATTGTTATATCTTTTGAGTGGTCAGTGTGTCTCCTTTGAATGTGCATGTTCAAGTTCTTCTTAAGTATATCGGCTGAACAGTGTGGGCATGTACTCCTTTTTTTATTCTTTAAGGCAGTAAATGAACACGGTAAAGGTGTGGGTTTGCACAGAGGCGTAGCAGGTGTGGATGTGCACGGAGCCAATGCTGACGCAGGCAAGGGCATACATAGAGCCAATGCAGATGGGGATGTGGATGGAGCCGATGCAGACTGGGAGGATTAAGGAAGTTGAGGTTCTACATATGATGTTAAGCACTTCTGCAGGTGAGCCGTCATTGCATTTCTTCTCAGAACAGTTTTGCTGCAAGTAGGGCAATGATAATGGGCCTCTGTTCTGCAGGCCAAATGGCATTTGCATAATCTTTTATCTAGAAATGATAAACAGTATGCAAATCAGAAAGGAAAACATATAAACAAAACAGATTAGACAAAGATTAAATACCTCTAACACCCCCCTTCACAGTACCGTTACTATACAAGAGGCCGTTAAAGACATATTTCAAATTTTCCTCATACATGCAATCAAACTCTCTCTCATACACCACTACTATACTATCACTCACACACTGTCAAAGCATTCACATGCATGCTATCAAACTCATTAAAACAACCACTATAAAACTCTCAGACACACAAAAATATTGGCTTAATTTTTTGTTTTTTATTCAGGGGTAAAAGTATGTATAAACAACTTAATTATTAAATTAGAAAGAAAATGGTCTAATGACACAAGGATTGAACGTTTTTGGTAGTGTGCGCAAGAGTACGTTTGAAATGTCTTGAACGGCCTCTCATATATTGTTGAAGTACTTCAAACAGACATATTCATACAATTTTGAAATACACTAATCTTACCTTGAAAAATGATTGCATTTTTTGAGTGGACTTCCCAATGAGCCTGAACTTTCGTTTTCGTCATTGGCTTCAGTGAAGGGCACAAAGGGCAATGAAACAATGTGCAACAAGAAGTGCACTTTGGTATCAGGTGCTTTACACCTGCTAGGACTGATGCATCTGTAAGCAAAAATTGAGACAGAAATGAAGATCATTCTGATGTGTATAATATTCTTTTATTTTTGTTACGTTATTTTATTGGGATCCAACGATTCACTGTGAGCCGATTGAAAATCGATTATAATGTGTGACGATTCAAATCGGTTGAGGTGTGAACTGAATGGAAATACATTTTTAAAAAACAGGGGGCACCATGTTCACTGCAAACCTAAACGTGGACTTGCTGATATTTCGTAAAAATGCCTAAAAATCCAAGAAAGGCCCAGACAGTATTAGTTTGTTTATATACAAATAATTGTTCTAATATTAATTTGTTTTAAAAATTGCAGTTTAGTTTTGTTGTTTGAAATAAAACATAATTTATTATACAAAGAAACGTGAAGCATTTAAGAAATAATAAAAGGGAAGTTGTTTATTTTGTAAAAATACATCTTGAATAAATCGCATCGTGAGCTGAGTGAATCGTTACATCCCTATATTTGATAGATTTCAACGTCATATTAAATAATGTTGAGTAACACATTGTCTAAAAAATAACTATATAGGGCAGGTCACCTACAAACTTTCCTGTGAGTTTTCAAGCAACGCTACAAAATTAATTTAGATAACGTTAGTTCTTCAATAAATTACTGTATGAAGAACAGGTATCGTTACCCAAGTATCATAGATGCGATATATCTAATATATCTTCTTCACGAGTGAGGGAAGGATGGAACGGGAGATTGACAGACGGATCGGTGCAGCTTCTGCAGTAATGCGGTCGCTGTACCGGTCTGTCGTGGTGAAGAAGGAGCTGAATCGCAAGGCGAAGCTCTCGATTTACCGGTCAATCTACGTTCCTACTCTCACCTATGGTCATGAGCTGTGGGTCATGACCGAAAGGACAAGATCCCGGATACAGGCGGCCGAAATGAGCTTCCTCCGCAGGGTGGCTGGGCGATCCCTTAGAGATAGGGTGAGAAGCTCGGTCACTCGGGAGGAGCTCAGAGTAGAGCCGCTGCTCCTCCACATCGAGAGGGGCCAGCTGAGGTGGCTCGGGCATCTTTTCCGGATGCCACCTGGACGCCTTCCCGGGAAGGTGTTCCGGGCATGTCCCACCGGGAGGAGACCCCGGGGAAGACCTAGGACACGCTGGAGGGACTATGTCTCCCGGCTGGCCTGGGAACGCCTCGGTGTCCCCCCGGAAGAGCTGGAGGAAGTGTCTAGGGAGAGGGAAGTCTGGGCATCCCTGCTTAGACTGCTGCCCCCGCGACCCGGCCCCGGATAAGCGGAAGAAAATGGATGGATGGATGGAAGTTAGTTTTCGAAAACACTATCTTATATATTAAAACAATACTTTTACATCTATCTAATACTGTATGAATGAAATCAATATACTTACAACATTCGTCTGATAATGTTAAAGAACGTTTTCGATTACATTTGCCAAATAATTCATAATAACACTTTTACTTCGACTTAATATTGTTCAAATTGAATATAGTTAAAACAACACTTTCACTTCGACTTAATATTGTATGAGAATAAATAAATAAATAAATTGAATATTGAATAAATATACTTACAATTGGCCTGTAGGTGCATTTAATTCACACACGTGTCTAATAGTGCATTTGTTGGAGTGCTGACAGTGCATCTGGCCTGAGAGTGCATCTGGTCTGCAGACAGACCCTTCTCTTAACATGTGCCATTGCATGCCTTCAAACCTTGCATTAGGATCTCCTCTGAATGCCATTCACAAAAGGTTGACCGGCTGAAAAGTGCCGTAAATAATTTGAATAAACCCATTTGCCCATTTGTATTTTAAAGAACTGATGTCGACTTTAAACATGCAGGGATGTTGTTCAGATGTCATTTCTTAACTGGGAAGGTACATTCGTTTAAGGAACCACACTTCCACATAACGAAAGGTAGCTACACCACGGGGGGTCTATGCGCGCTTTGGTCAGAGCATGGCATGCGCGCGTGCGGTTGCCGAATGCAAGCTAAAAAAAAAAGCATATATTCGTCCAGCTTCTTAAGTGAAGTAAAGAGAAACAATGACATTAAAACAACAATGTAATGAAATAATTTGTGTCCGGCATCAAGCTTAAAACTAGCGTAGGTGCACGCAGACAAAAAAAATATTCCGTTATTTTTAAAATGTAACCGGAAAAATGCACGCTGGAAACCCTGTGAATTCGTTATTTGAAAACGTTTGTCTGTTTGTTAAGCTAACATTTTGGCCAGTTTGAAACCCACAATCGTTAGGGTATTAACATGTACCATTGCATTTCTTCAAACCTTGACATTAGGATCTCCTCTGAATGCCATTCACAAAAGGTTGACCGGCTGAAAAGTGCCGTAAGTAATTTGAATATTTGAATAAACCCATTTGCCCATTTGTATTTTAAAGAACTGATGTCAAAATTAAACATGCAGGGATGTTGTTCAGATGTCATTTCTTAACTGGGAAGGTACATTCGTTTAAGGAACCAAACTTCCACATAACCCACGCCGTCGTCTCACAGCGCGCTTTGGTCAGAGCAATGCCCGTCTGACCAAAGCGCGCATGAGCATTGGTTTCGTCCGACCATGCAGGAGCCTACAGTGGCCCAATAGTGCACAACACAACGAAATTTAAAAAGCAAATAAAAGTTCACAACACAATCAAGCTACAACACAACGGAATAAAGTCAGAACACAACGGAAATGCTCCCGACCACTAGGGGGCACTTTCAGCATGAAAAAGCTAAGTCATGCCGGGTAGTGTTACGGTATCACACAGAAGAACCCAATTACAGGCAGCGACAGGGGAATCAAGGGGTTAACAAGGATTTATTTGACAAAACAGGAACAAAAACAAAAGCCCACAATGGGGTAAAACAATATATAAGAACTCGGGGAGGATGACTAGACAAGATTAACAAAACAACACTAAACAATAAAACAATAAAGTTACATAGGCTAGGCCTCAGAATTATCTAGGACTTGAAGGGTACAAGGCACAAGATACTAACACACGCAACGAACGAGCACGGGACAATGAACACGAGGATGTTTTAAAGGGAGACAGACAAAGGATAATTAACAAGGAGCAGGTGCGTGTAATGAAACACTGAGGGGAGGTTAACGAGGGAACGAGATGGCGGGAACAAAGACACGGACCGGAGAGAGCAAGGGAAACACAAACTCGTCATTCGTCATGAATCCGCCTCAAGACCAAGAATAGATATGACATGAAGGCAGATTCATGACAGAAGCCCCCCCTTTAATGAACACCCCCAGGTGTTCACCAAGGGGAAGACTAACAAGACAAGACCGACTGGGTAACAGACAGTAACCGAAATTAAATCAATAACAAAACAAAGTAAAGAGATAGAAAAGGGGCAAGAGAGGGTTGCTTAACTTGGCTCCGCTGGTTGGCAACCCTAGGGTTATGACGGGGCCTGCAGGTAGGGGGCGCTATGGTGTCATATAGCCTAGGGAGGCGGCTAAGCTCAAAACAAAAGGGAAAACTAAACGGTTTAAAAGCGGGGGGAAGGGAGCGTTCCTACTTCTCTTTCTGCCTATAGAAAAATCTGTAGGGGCTGTACCTTATTTGCATAGACCTGGCGTGAAGTGAGGGCTTCCAGATGGGTCCCAGTTAAGCAGGTCCAACTCTCTGGCCTTTCTGGACACACAGCGGCAAACAACCCAGATTCCTCGCCCTACACGCCACTTAGGTGCGACCACTCAAACAGTTACAACTCTCAGCACAACATGGCCGTACCAAGTGGGTTACCGGCTGGTGGGCACAGAGAAAAATTGGGGTTTTGGCCCGGGGGTGCCACTCGCAACAGACATAGCCCGTAGGCTTTTCTTCCCGCTAAATGGCACTTCCCGGCATTATATACCCCAAAATTGCTGCAGTGCACCACCCAGCGCTATTGGTCCCCCACTAAACATAGGAGTACCAGTGGCTGAAAGTCTCCCTGCGTGCCGTCACCTAGAGTCGGGGACAGAGGTATCCGAGCAATCCACCACCAGTGCTAGGCACGCCAAGAGAGCCGTATACACTCACCAGGTACCACTGAGGAGAGCCGTCACTTCGCTACCCAGGTGTGCTAGGGGAAGTGCTACCTATAAGGAAACACAAAGGCTGAACAGGGGTAGAATTAATGGCATTTAATCCTTCAATCAAATAAAATTAATGATGTTCCTAGGTAGGGGGCACTATAGGGAGTAATGAGGAATGAAAAACAAATAAACCTACAAGGTTGGAAACTGAAAACAAAAATAAAACAAGAAACCTGAAAACGAATTATTATTATTATAATAATTAATTAAACTGAAAATCAAAATCAAATAAGTAAATAAATAAAAATAAACTGAGAAGTCAAAACAACAAAATGGAAGTGAGAGAAGGTAAAGAAGGAAGAGACTGACTGAGAAGACCCACAAAGTCAGGAAGGAAGGGGTGGAGTTAGGAAAGTGTTAGTCACCTACAACACGCTACACTGCCCTCTGGTGTTAGTGAGTCGTAACACCATATCCTCGACTTCAACGTGATTAATGTCTCTCGTTTACACAAAGACTACAATAACTTTAAGTTGAACATTCCAGCGGCAATTGCAGTTGAAAAGAGTTTACATCAAAATTACACGTCAAAACACGAGTCAACAAATTACTTTCCAGACTGGGTCTACAAGACAATTATGTTAAAGAA
>VCII01000353.1:0-105324 GCA_006030095.1 Triplophysa siluroides
GGATCCCATATGCAAAAACCAAAGAAAAAGAAAGATCTCGCACACAACTCACTTACGGAAACAATTTTTACCTCATTTCCCCCCAGCAAACACAAAACGTTTTTACAACTTTTAACAACGTTGCATTTTGGTTACAATTATGTTGCAGTACAACGTTTTAAAAACCACACCCTATATTTAAAAAAATATGCAACAAAAATAAAATGTTTTTAAAACTACCAAAATGCTATATGTTTTTTTAAAATAGATTAAAACATAAATATCATGTGTGTTTACAACGAAGACAAAACCAAACCAAACGGTAACTTTTGTGACACGTTTTATTTACGTGGTAAAATAACGTAATCTCACGTTGCAATAAGACGTTGAAAAGATGTTGTGATATTACCAAAATATAACCAGGCTAAATTAGTGTTATTTATGTTTTAATGAATTAATGCAGTAATCTATTTAATTTAATTAAATATTCATTTACAATATTTTTCCTATTGGCATTTAAGTATGAAATCCCTTTTTCCAATGTTTGAGCTATAATGTAAATACTTCATATCCATTGTTACTGCTACATTATAGGCCATCACAGATCAAATCGCAAAACTCACATTCATTGGCATTTGGTTAATCATTGCCATGATGTTTTTCATTGGCAATGATTGCTTTTTTATTCATTGCTGCTGTAGTGAAACAATATTATTTAAGACTTGATGGACAATGGGTGGGAGCTTTTCTGTCTGTTGATTTGAAATTATGAAAAGTATTTTGTAGTATGTATATATTGTTTATTTATTCGTTTTAGGAGGCTACTTACTGTCTTGAGACAATGGCTCATGATGTCTGTTTGCAACGAAGGCAGGAGCTTGAGGTTTATTTTCCAGGCACACTTTAGATCTTAGGCTGCTTTCCTGGGGAGACTAATTTTGAAATGGAGACCATAAATATTGATAAGGTATGTATAATATCACATCAGTGCTAATTGTATGATTCTGAATAATTCTGAATATTCACTTTTTCAGCTCCCCCTTCCTTGTGAACCCTTTTGAGGAGAATTGGAACTACATTTACATTTACATTTATGCATTTGGCAGATGTTTTATCCAAAGCAACTTACATTGCTTTATCCTATACATTTTACAAAGGTATTTGCCCTTTAATCGAACCCACAACCTTGCATTGTTAACGTAATGTTCTTACCACTGAGCTACAGAAAAGCACTAAATGCATCATGTGTAAAACACATCATGCAAGCCATGTAAGTAACACATATAACCCATAATGTAACATAACTATATGAAGGGCTTGATTTGAGGGGGGTTGTAAATGGATGGCATCCACCTTGTAGAAGAAAATGAGAAAAAACATCCCCTCTTTAACCCCCCCCTTCCCATCCAATTTATAATTTTATTGCAATATACATTTTATAATAATGCAAATCATCTGTAAATCTTCAAATATTTGATCACACCACCCTTCCATGAAATTTTCCACAATTTTACCACCTCTATGTTTGATTGTATACATACAGAAACATTTTAATAGATTGTCAACTGTTCTCAAATGGTTTAAGTTTTAACATCAATCATTTTTTTATTATTAAATAGCCTGTTTAACTTGGTTATATTAACAATGTATTTAATTTATTTACCATCCTCTGTTTCACTTTCAAAGCGGCTTGATCTCTTGCGAGGTCTTTTCTTGTAAATCTGTGAGTCTCCATCAGTTTCGATATTTGACAACTCCTCAGCACGCTTCAGGTATTTCATGGCTTTGTGATAATTTGCTAAAAATATATTTATATATAATTAAGTGATGAACTAAACATTGAAATATGTATATACTGTGTACACACACACACACACACTCTATATATATATATATACAGTTGAAAGAAAAAGTATGTGAACCCTTTGGGCTTACTTTGATTTCTTCATAAATTGGTCATAAAATGTGTTCTGATCTTCATCTAAGTCACAACAATAGAGAAACACAGTCTGCTTAAACTAATACCGCACAAACATTATACGTTTTCATGTTTTTATTGAACACAACATGTAAACATTCATAGTGCAGGGTGGAAAAAGTATGTGAACCTTTGGGTTTAATAACTGGTTGACCCTCCTTTGGCAGCAATAACCTCAACCAAACGTTTCCTATAGTTGCAGATCAGACCTGCACAACGTCAGGAGAAATTTTGGACCATTCCTCTTTACAAAAGTGTTTCAGTTCAGCAATATTCTTGGGATGTCTGGTGTGAATCGCTCTCTTGAGGTCATGCCACAGCATCTCAATCGGGTTGAGGTCAGGACTCTGACTGGGCCACTCCAGAAGGCGTATTTTCTTCTGTTGAAGCCATTCTGTTGTTGATTTACTTCTATGCTTTGGGTCGTTGTCCTGTTGCATTGTCCATCCTCTGTTAAGCTTCAGTTGGCGGACATGGTCTTAAGTTTTCCTGCAAAATGTCTTGATAAACTTTGGAATTCATTTTTCCATCGATGACAGTAATCCGTCCAGGGCCTGGGGCAGCAAAGCAGCCCCAAACCATGATGCCCCCTCCACCATATTTCACAGTTGGGATGAGGTTTTGATGTTGGTGTGCTGTGCCTTTTGTTCTCCACACATAGCGTTGTGTGTTCTTTTCCCAAACAACTAAATTTTGGTTTCATCTGTCCACAGAATTTTTTTGCCAGTAGTGCTGTGGAACATCCAGGTGCTCTTTTGCAAACTTCAAACGTGCTGCAATGTTTTTTTTGGACAGCAGTGGCTTCCGCCGTGGTGTCCTCCCATGAAGTCCATTCTTGTTTAATGTTTTCCTTATTGTAGATTTGTCAACAAAAATGTTAGCATGTGCCAGAGATTTCTGTAAGTGTTTAGCTGACACTCTAGGATTCTTCTTCACCTCATTGAGCATTCTGCGCTGTGCTCTTGCAGTCATCTTTACAGGACGACCACGCCTAGGGAGTGTAGCAACAGTGCTGAACTTTCTCCATTTGTAGACAATCTGTCTTACCGTGGACACATGGACATCAAGGCTTTTAGATATACTTTTGTAGCCCTTTCCAGCTTTATGTAAGTCAACAATTCTTGATCGTAGGTCTTCTGAGAGCTCTTTTGTGCGAGGCATGGTTCACACCAGACATCCCAAGAATATTGCTGAACTGAAACACTTTTGTAAAGAGGAATGGTCCAAAATTTCTCCTGACCGTTGTGCAGGTCTGATCTGCAACTATAGGAAACGTTTGGTTGAGGTTATTGCTGCCAAAGGAGGGTCAACCAGTTATTAAACCCAAAGGTTCACATACTTTTTCCACCCTGCACTATGAATGTTTACATGTTGTGTTCAATAAAAACATGAAAACGTATAATGTTTGTGCGGTATTAGTTTAAGCAGACTGTGTTTCTCTATTGTTGTGACTTAGATGAAGATCAGAACACATTTTATGACCAATTTATGAAGAAATCCAAGTAACCCCAAAGGGTTCACATACATTTTCTTTCAACTGTATATATATTGTGACAGAGGCACATTTTTTGTTATTTTAGGTTTTTATATGTATTCAGGTTAGAGTGATATAATTAATAATGGCTTAAAGTGCACACTCTTGGCTTTATTTAGTATTCATATCCAAATTGGCTGAAAGTTTTAGGGATTACAGTTCTTTAAAACTCTATATAGCTCTCCCTTTTTCAAGTGACCAAAAGGAAAAGGATTGTCTGTTAATTTAATTCATTTCCTCATAAATTAAACATGTTAAATGTACCAATATTGATAATAGGGTTAGTATTTGCATTTGAAAAATGTTGGTGTGAGCCCACATCATGTGGTTCAGGAAGATCTCCATGCAAATGAAGCTAGCTGTAAAGAAATAGAACTGATATCAAACTGCATAAGACTAATGGGAAAACAAATGGAATATATCATGATATAAGCAGGCAACATCTTAATTAGGGCCCGAGCACGAAAGAGCAAGCCACCGGCTTGCTCTGCAGTGCAGAGCCCTATTGTTTCTGTGTTGTTTCTGCTTGCTCTGCAGTGCAGAGCCCTATTGTTTCTGTGTTGTTTCTTCTTATTATTATTATTCCGATGTCACTTTGATCACAATTTAGACGGCCTAAACATGCATGAAAACTCACAATAATTTGCACGCACATCAGACGCTGCAGAACTTGGCATCTGATAGGGGTTTTAAAATTAGGCGTGGCAATTTGGCTCGCTAGCGCCACCTAGAACTGCCCAGACCTCTACGCAATACGTATATGCACCAAAAATGGTAGGCTCATGTAACACCCCGAATCATTAAGAAAAGTCTCTTGGGGCATATCTCTAAACACAACAGGAAGTCCGTTATTTTTGATTTTCTGTTGAATTTTGTAATTTGTTTCAATTTCCACGTGTCGTATTTGAACGAACTCCTCCCAGAGATTTTATCCGATCAACATCATATTCATGTCATTTTCATCTTAAGGCCTCTGGGAAGCTAAATTGCGGAGATCCTGACTTTTCGTCGGGAAACGTGACCCTGGCGGCCTGCCAAACTTTAGCCTTCGCCATGAACAGGAAGTTGTTGTTACTCAGGCATAGAATGTCCAACAGAGCCCAGACTTCACACATTTCATTCAAGTCCTGGCCTGAATACATCTACATGGTAATTTTCAGATACAGTTATAGCGCCACCTGCAGGAAACAGGAAGTAACATGTTTTAAACTGTGATTAACCGTTCATCGAGATTCAAACAGGTCAGCATCATATTTGACCATTACAGACAGTGTGATATCCAGACCTTTTTGATGATACAATGAAAGATCCTAACTTTTCGTTGAGAGGCGTGTCCATGGCGGCCTGACAAAGTTTTATGTCAAGCAATGGAACAGGAAGCTATAGTAACTCAGGCACACAATGTCCGACCAGCCGCATACTTCATATGCTTGATAAGAGTCCTCGTATGAAGACATATCCATGTCAGTGTTCAATTATAGTTATTGCGCCACCAGCTGGCAACAGGAAACATTGCACTTATAAATAAATAACAAATCCTTCTTTTAGTCACCTGCATTCATTTTAACACCTATCATGTACTTTTTTCTTTACATGGTATAATTCAGATATAGTCATAGCGCCACCTGATGGCAACAGGAATATGGCATGTTTTAAACTGTTTTTAACTGCTCATAGAGATTAAAACAGGTCAGCATCATATTTGGCCAGTGTACCTATCCATGTCAGTTGGATTTATACTTATTGCGCCACCAGCTGGCAACAGGAAACATTGCACTTATAAATAAATAACAAATCCTTCTTTTAGTCACGTGCATTCATTTTATCACCTGTCATATACTTTTTTCTTTACATGGTAAAATTCAGATAGAGTCATAGCGCCACCAGCTGGCAACAGGAATATTGCGGGTATAAATAAATAACAAATCCTTATATAATTCACCTGGATTAATTTTATCACCTACCATTTACTGTTTTCCTTGCGCAATCGGGTTGCGGTGGCACTTACTTGTCTATTTTCTCAATACCAAGAAAGAAATCTCTTTGACCCATGCTCTAAACCCACTGGGAAGAAATTAATTTTCGATTTCCACTGCACGTTCTGTGCAGTTTTTGACACATCCGGGTGTCATAGTTAAACAAACTCCACCTAGAGCTTTAATAAGGTTAACATCATATTTGGTTAGTCTCACATTCGTTTTTTTGTGATGCTTAACGGTTTAAACCTCGACGTTGAACGTTCGTTTGCCGGTTTCACGCACACTTTTGTGCATACGCATGCTTAGGGAATGAGACCGTTGCCTATTCTTCTCAAAATGCAACATGTTTGATAAGAGTCGTGGCCCGAAATACATTTAAATATGTCAATAGTAACCTACTGTATTGCGTCACGAACTGGCAGCGGGAAATCTGGTCACGTAAATAAAGGACGGTGTTTCTATAATGTGACTCCCTATGTGCACGTTGCCCACCGTTAGCTGTTCCCGAGGCCGACGGGTGGTGGTGGCGGCACAGGGTTGCGGTGCCACTTACGCGAGGGCCCGCACATCGCTGCTTGCAGCTTTAATTAAACTTGTGTTCAGGCAGTGAACTGGATTCTATTTCCATGCATGGCTTCCTTAGGCACTGGGTCACTGGTGTTTTCTGCTCATCGTAATTGAAGACAGAAGCATCCTGAGTTAATCTTCACTTGTCTCATTATGGTGAAATATGCCATCATCCACCACGTTAAATTGACATCCAGATTTTTCTTTTTCTTGAACCCGCCAGTGTATTATTTTTTTCTCAGGATGTACTAAATTGTTGATTTGGCCACTCTTAACAGCTTCCAAATGCAAACACCAAACCTAGAATCAATTCCAGACCTTTAACACGATTTATTTGTGAAGAAATTATTTAACAAGAAGCTCATACCAGTCCATAAAACAGCTTTTGATTCAATTGTCACATTATTTTTGATCATTCGAAAAAGAGGGAGCTAGTTAAAAATATATAATTTGCCATTATTGCATAAGTGTGACGATAGCTTGTGCTCAACATAGAGATCTGGTCACTATCATCTAGTCCATCTATTATTACATGGATAAAAAGAGAAAAAACAGACAGACTAAATCCATCAGATATGTGGCAGTGTGTTCAAGATGGTTACCTGCGAAGTTACAGTTAAGCTTGGGTATCGAGAACCGGTTCCAATTTCAAAGAAACGGGGAACCGATAGGATGCGCGCATTTCGTTTCTTTTTATCGATTCCTGACTTTTTCAGTCACTCGTGAACGGCAGTTTCAACTGTCTTCCAGGACCGTGACAAGGAACTTATCTCACGCACATGTGCAGTTCATTACCACCGGTACTATGAATGCAGAAAACGTTCAAAATTTTGGTTAAACTTTGTGAAAAACGATAATAGCATTGCCACATATGTTGCATGTGGCAATGCTATTTTTTGCTCTTTCCAAAAGATATTGGAAACTGAACAGAGAATCGATAAGAACCAGATTGAATATGCAGAATTGGAATCGTAACCGGAATCGCTAAAATTAAAACTATATCCAACCCTAAAGAACTGTGAAAAGTTATAGGCATTCTGTAAAGTTGGGATGCTTTCAAAAATAACGTTAAGCTTTATCAACTAAATCAAATCTATATTTAGTGTAACCACTCATTTGGTTTGAAGCAGCTGTTTTACACATGCACACAGTTTTTCAGGTAGCTTTGCAGGTAAGTTTCTTAAAATGTCTTGGAGACATAGCCACAGTTTTTCTGGATTTAGTCTGTCTCAGTTTTTCTCTTTTTTAACATGATAATAGACACGACCAGATCTCTGTGTGGAGCACTGGCTGTTGTCACACTTCCTGTGCATACCGCACTGTATATATGACATATATATACACTCACCTAAGGGATTATTAGGAACACCTGTTCAATTTCTCATGAATGCAATTATGGTGGTGGTGTAATGGTGTGGGGGATGTTTTCTTGGCACACTTTAGGCCCATTAGTCCCAATTGGGCAACGTTTATATGCCACGGCCTACCTGAGCATTGTTTCTGACCATGTCCATCCCTTTATGACCACCATGTACCCATCCTATGATGGCTACTTCCAGCAGGATAATGCACCATGTCACAAAGCTCGAATCATTTCAAATTGGTTTCTTGAACATGACAATGAGTTCACTGTACTAAAATGGCCCCCACAGTCACCAGATCTCAACCCAATAGAGCATCTTTGGGATGTGGTGGAACGGGAGCTTCGTGCATCCCACCAATCTCCATCAACTGCAAGATGCTGTCCTATCAATATGGGCCAACATTTCTAAAGAATGCTTTCAGCACCTTGTTTGAATCAATGCCACGTAGAATTAAGGCAGTTCTGAAGGCGAAAGGGAGTCAAACACAGTATTAGTATGGTGTTCCTAATAATCCTTTAGGTGAGTGTATATATATTCTTTTTTCTTAATTTTTTTAAACAACAGAGCAAGAATAACAAAGTCTAAGGACTAAAACTAATGGTACCCGTGCTGTGATTTTATATTCCAATTTGGAAGGGACAGGTATTTTCACAACTTGTCTTTTATTTTAAGAAAATCTATCATGAAATATAATAAGACTTAACACATTTACGGTTACAAATAATAGCTAAGTTTTCCTTTTCCAGTTCCTTTCAGTATGGTTCATTTAAATGGTATGCAGAAGAGCAATACTTGGCAGCTTGATTAAAATATACATACTGGAATTAACTGCAAATAAGGTGAGTACATGAAAGCTAAATTCTTTTTTAATGCTTTATACTTAATAGAAATTAAAATCAGAAACTTAATCGTTTGCTGATCACTTTTTGTGTGTTGCTAATACATATAATCAAAGCCTTCAACTCTTACTTGTAAATTCATTTTCAGTAATTCTTATCTTAAAGAGCTTCCAAGTCGTCTTATCTGGAAGTTCTCCATTTTTTGCCTTCTTTGATGGTTCAGATGGGGACCAATAGCAGCCTAAAATCTGTTTGGTCATTATGACAAGTACCACAAAGCATTCAAAATGTGTAATGGATTCTACACTATAAATTCTTTGTTTTCACCATAAAACCTCAAAATAATAATATTTACATTTCCCACAATCCATTTTCTGCAAACAACAGCAACAGTCTTCTCCTCTTCAAATTCAACCACAGCATAGGTAATCATCTAGAAAATATAATTTGGTTATTAAAAATTTACATTTTGTAGGGCATATGTGGAATGGTTTAAATTGATAAACTTACAAATGTTTGATACAAAGTTTCAAGATTTCCTGAATAAAGTCATGATATCCTAAATATAAAGGATTTTACAAAATCATGATTAAGATTGACGGAGGTGTTGCATGATTTTCTTGTGGTGTCCACGTTCATAATTTTCAGAGGACTCAGCTTTGTCCTTGATCTGTTTGTAATATGTAGAGAAATATAATCTTGTTCTCCTCCACACTCTCAATCACGATTGCTTGTGATTTAAGGTCAGATTTGAATACCCTCCGAATTGTTGTCTCTCTTGCTTTGCAACATATGAACCAACAATGCGAGTCACAGGGGTCTGTGCAGAGGGGAACCGTCTTATCGTAGACCCTACATAGGAGCGATTGTTTTTCAAGCCCATCATCTTCAATAACCTCAAAGAAAGTCTGCTCAACTCCAAAAACATTGTTGGGTTTTGTGCACTTGATCTTCTCCTCCACCAGTGTTGTTTTGTGAATGTTTTCCCCTTCACGAATCCTTCTTGTAACCTGAGCCAGTGGATTTCTTCCAGAGTGGACCATTCTTTTAAGCTTCTGATTGAAGTTTTCAAATGCGAATGCACTGCACTTGTCCAGCCCCTCAAACTGTTTTGCAACATCTGCAATATGTAGCATCTGATGGACATTGCAAACAAGGAAACTCTCTCCATAAAGTTCTCTGCACTGTTGTATGAAAAATTTCAGGATATCGCTTGCGTATTGCCAGTGTTTCTTGGCAAGTTCTGGATGGACAAGAATGCACATGGCAGTGGAAAAACACATGAAGTTGTCGTACAGCTCTTGTTTGAGAAGTCCTTGTAGGACAACCTTTCCTGTGTACAACATGATTTGTCGGAACTTAGTCGCTTTCCATCTATCAATTTCTGTCCATGCCCTGGGCCGTCTGGCAAACACATGTGGAATGCTGGTTTGAAGGATTTCAAGCTTCTCATTTTCAATACTTATTTGTCCAGCAGACGTTCTTGTCTCTCTTGGCCCTCGTGTCACGGGGTGACAACAGGAGAACGGGCAAGCGGAACTACTTTGTGGGGGCGGTTTCCCGCCGGACCGATTTAAAGGAAACACCCAGCCAGTTCGGATCGCTCGGCCGGGGATTCAACGAGCAAACAAGCGTCAGGTGTGCCGGTTAAACGTGGCGATGGCTGATTTGGGACTCAACAGAGAAGGATGGGCTATAAAAGGGATGTTGGAGGAAGGTTGGTGGTTGTTATTGTTGTTGCTATTGTGGAGCTCTCATTCCCGTTCCGGTTGGAGGAAGAGGCAGCAGTGTAGCGAGTGGACACAAGAAGAGTGAGATCAAGAAGGGTAAAAGGACCGGACCATTCAATTTGGTCGAAGAGGAATAAATGCTGTGAATAAGGGTCTAGGAGTAAACGAAAACGGATGTGAACGGATGCCCCCACGAAGAGAATACTACTATCACAGACTTCGACTCCAGGAGACGGGTCTCGGTCAAGGCGGCGGAGTATAAGCCCTACGTTGCTGTGAGTACTTGGATTTCAGTTTGTGTGGTGTGGATAATTACACGTGTGTATTGCTGTGGATTGGTCTGACTATTATTGGAGTGTGTGGAGCACCTGTCTTGCCGATATCCGTGCCTGTGACCGTGAGTACCGTCTACTTGCATAGGAACGTCTCTTCTGCTTTCATTACTGTGTGCTTATGAAGAAAGCCCTGTCTGGATGTTCATCGTTGCTATAGAATGTAAGATGTTCTACTAATTAGCAGGTCCGGCATACCCACGGTTGATTGGGAGGGAATAGTGTGCTTATGAATGAAGAGGGACAGCCCATATACAAGGAGCACTGAAACATGAGGTACCATGTTCATATACCCTTTGTGTCTACTGCTGCCCGTGTTGGAAAACCTGTCTGCATAATTACCATTGACGACCTGTAAAAGGAAGCTCCCCCCCTGTATACTTACCGTTGTGTTGGGCCGGCCTCAGGAGAAGTACGGGTAAGAGGCCCGTCGTCCACCTGCCCTGGCTTGGCTGGAAGAGAGAAGCTGGAAAGAAGATTTGTTTTTAGAGTGCTCAATTTGAAACTAAATTAATAAAATTCTATTTGCTCATTTTTAACTTGTTGTCTGTCTGCTTTTTGGGAACTCCGGGGTCTCCTCGAGGTGGTACTGGTGTTCGGGGCTAGAGTATTGGTGGTCTGCCCCGACCTGTGACAGCATCCATGTCAGGATAAGTTTTTTCATCACTCCAAGGCAAGCTTGATGCATTTAATCAATCGGAAAGCAGGACACCAAATCAATATTTTGCTGGCAAAGTGGAGTTTCGTGCTCCCCATCATAGTGTTCCTCCTGCTGCCTCTGTCTGAAAGACCTGTCGGTACGCAACTGTAGAGTTTCCACCTGCTGAAATGTCATGCGCCCCAGCCACTGACCTTTCTGAATGCATCGGTCACATCCATAATACCCAGAAGTATGGGAGGGCAGGTGCATCACAGATGATGCAGTTCATTTAAACTGGGAAGTGTCTTCCGTTGTACCACAGACCCTCTTTCTCCAATTTTTTTACTTCTTCAACTGTCACATAAAACGTCCAAATCGCTGGGCTTTGAATTTCCACATGTTATTGCTACTGGGAATACATCATTAGGTTTCAGATTGGTGCTACAAAGAACTGGCCAAAGGCAAGTTTTTGAACTATTAAATAGTGGGAGGCCATCAGCATTAAGTCTTAACTCCAAGACATTCATCCTTTCAGTCATCTCTACATTGTATATTTGCATGTGGTTTTTTTAACACTTTCTCTACTTCAAAGTAGAAATACTCCATTCCTGATTTCTTCTGAATATTCAGTTTTTGGAGTGTCAAACAAGGTTCGGGAACAGGATGGAAGATCAGTTGATCCATGTTTCCTCAGCAGTTCCAGAAGACTATCTACAGCATTATGGACAAAATTCCATTTCCCAGGCTCCAAGATTTAATGTCACTGGCCATATTTGAAGTTGAACTATCGATAATGGCAGAATCATGATCTGAAAACTCTTCCACAGTATCTGAATCTTCAGAAATGTGTTCTGTTTCAAAGATAGGGTTTTCAATGTCAACATCCTCCATTGACTCATGTTCCTTGTGTTTATCTATGTCTTCACACATATTGGTGTCAGTAGTTTCATCTGTGTCTGGCAATAAAAGTTCTGCAATGTTCTTGTCTCTGTTGTTGTTTAATAAGTCTTTTAAAAGTGACCCATTCCCTGTCATACTCTCTCTTCTTTTTTTTCCTGTCCATGGCTTAAATTAGAGAGAGGGAGAGAAAGAGAGAGATCATAGATCTAAATGAACTTAAAGGAGTAGTTCAGTCACACATGGAAGTCATCATTTACTCTCCCTCAGTAAAGGTTAGTTGAAAAGTGTTCTTTAGACTGCTTAGAAATGAGTAGTGCTAAAACGGTTCTGCTTTGAGAAGCTTTTTGTTAAGTCATTTGAAGCCTTTTTGCTATTTACAAAGTGAAGTATATGAGTGTTGATGATTAATTTATTAGAACATTAGTATTTTGACCAGCTAAAATGGTTTTATGTCATTTGTTTCTATTTATTGCTATGATGTGTTAGTAGGAATTATCAGTTTACATTTCCAAACATTCTTTTTGCCATTTGATTGTAATAATTCAGTGAGACTTTTGTTTGCAGAAAGAGTCTGACCACAGCCAGTGCTCCAAATAGAGATCTGATCTCACCATATCACCATATAAGATGATATTTCCCTCTAACACACTATAGCAAAAGATAGAAACAAATGATTTAAAGCCATTTTAGCTGGTGAAAACACTAATTCTAATATTTCTGTTCTAATAAATTTGACCTCCACTGTATGTTTAAATATGTTTATTTTATCCATTACAATACAGTAGGGAAGTAAGTAATTTCAGAGACAGAAAATATTTAAAAATAATTATTTTGTATGCAAATGAAGAAGTGACACTGATTTGGAATGACATGAGTAGATAACAACGTTGTTACAAATTTGGGTGTGGTTTTTCCTATTCCTTTAAGAAGGGTGTAATGTGTCAAATTACCCTATTTGAGTATCTGAGAACACAAACTGGTAGATTTGAAGAAAAAAATGAAACTACTGAAAAAATAAGATGCGAGCAACTTTAAAATCATAGAGAAAATTATTTGGTTATGTTCATTTATTTGGACTTAACAAGATTGCCATATGTTTAAACCCTTTAGTATAATTTCTAAATAAACTATGCATTTTACTCTTGTGAGCCATTCAAAGAGAATATGTCAAGGTTAAGAATATATTGACAGGACTTGTGATTTAGTATAATTTTCACATGCAAAATGAACTTACTGCTTAGATGTGAATAACTGGTGGATCTAAAGCGATCCAAAACGACAGCTGAAATGAAAAAATAAGAATGTAAGTTTATGAAAGCTTTACAGTTTTTCTCGATTGCTAAGACACATTTCTTGAAAGCTGCTCTCCTTTTCTCTAAACTGTGAACTTTTTCAAGCTACATTCAAAACCTCAGACTCTTCTTGCAAAACCAAACTTTCATCAAATCTGTGCTCAAAACTGAACTATGTTGTCAAATCGTGCCCCGAGTCAATCAAAATTAAAAACACTACGGAACAGTCACTAAACACTACGTAGAAAAATAAAAAACACAATGCTCAGGACATGAAGCTGGAGAAATAAATGTTTATTGTTCACTGTAGGCTAAATGCATGTTGCAAAACAAAAAAACCTGTGCATTTAGCACTTGTACAAAAAGACAAAACAGAAATCTTCTGCATTTACACGTAGCACTTGTAAAAACAAACAGAAATCTTATGCGTTTGACACTTGTGTACAGTAAGCCCATGTAAAAATAAAGTACAAAAATATACAAGTAAGTGCATTACTCAGCCACAGCATCATGTCTCCGTACTGGGTCAGGCCACAGAACTTCATCCACATCACAGGCCACATTTTGTCTGGCCAGGCCACGGGGGAAAAAACCCCTGGCATGCCGTATCCAGGCTTGGCATGCCTCCACACCTATGTCACCACAGGCAAGTCCCATGGCTTGCAGGAGATTTACCCTGGTGTAAGGTTGGCGTTCATATACCTTCCACCCCCATGTGGCAGTCTTTCAATTCTACAAAAAGAGAACATGGAGTTACAAAAAATATACATGGAATACTAGGCCTACAAACAGTTAGACCAACCCTCCATTACAAACTACAGTACATTGGAACAGTGATGTACTGAAACATATATTTACTTACAGTATACTGTGGTACAGTATATAGTATGCCATACAGTAATTGCTGTCAACATTTACATACTGTACTATAATGTCAAAAAAAGGTAATTACCTGTTCTCTTCTCTAAATCTTCGGATTATGGTGGACACAGTGAATCTACTGATGTTTGGTTGTACCCTTTGTCCAGCCTCCCTCATGTTCATACCATGGACAAGAACATGGTCAATCACAGTAGCTCTGATTTCATCAGATTACTGTTCTTTGTCTTCGCTGACCACCTTGACCACCTCGACCTCCTCTCACACGAACTCTTCCTCTCAGATTTCTATCCATTGTAGGGCCTCACAAACCAGTGCTCTCTGAACTGGCTTACTGTATATGTTCCCTCACATCATTAGCCACAAGTGTGATCTATTTTGAGTTGTTGTGTTCAAGTGGTGACAACTGTGCTTTAATTGTGTTTGACTTTTGTCACCTGTGCTCACCATTATGCAGCATGGGTGCATCACAATGAAAATGTGTTGGCAAGTTGTGTCTAAACAGGTAAAAAGTGCTTATGGTTTTGCCAAAAGAGTGATTGATTCAATCAGTGGGTTCAGGCAACTAAGCATTTGGTTCAGACAATAGGGTTTAGTGTTTAAGCAATTGAGAAAAACTGTAATGGTGTAGACAACAGTAAACTTGTTAGAGTATCTCAAGGATATGATAACTCTGTGTGCTAATAAAAACAACTAGTTTTTGACTAGGTCTGTTACAGAGGAACTAGAGTGTCTCCGACTAAAATTATAGTACACCCAAAAGTGCAAATTCTGTAATTGTGCACTTGCTCTCTTTAGTTCAAGTCTGCATGACTTTCTTTACGCTGCAGAACACAAAAGATATTTTGAAGAATGCTGGAAAACCGAAACATTGGTGTCTATTGTATGGACACAAAACCAATGTCAAGTCAATGATACAAAGGCTTTTTTGTTTCCAATGTTCTTCAAAATAGCTTCTTCTGTGTTCTGCATAAGAAAGGAAGTCATACATGTGTGAAATGAAAAGAGGAGATGATGAGTTTGCATTTCTGGGTGAAGTGTCTTTTAAGTGTACAGTGGTTGAGCGTGGAGACAGGACTTCAGTGTGATTTTGTTCTGTGCAAAATGGACTTACTGGTATTGAATGTAAACGGCGAAATGTGAACTAGTAGATCTAAAGCAGTCTGAAACGACAGCTGAAATGAAAGAAATACGAGGAAGAAATATGAGTTTATCATAGTGTTACTGAAAAGGAAAATCTCATCATGAAAATCAATCCCAATGTGGTAACAAATGTATTTCTATTTATCAACATACCAGATGGTTATTCATCCAACTTCAGATAAAACTTAAACCTGCAAATGAATGCTTGCACGCAATATAAGTGGGTAACTGTAAGGGACGATAGGGATTCCCCTTTCCACATAATAAAACTCCACATATCATCAAACTCATTGTAATGTTCCAAATATATACAGTACAAGCGTTGCAATGATTGGTGCTACATATAAACTGTGGGCGGTGGCTTGTGTAGCAGAGGTATAAGTGCAGAGGGGAGAGTTTACCTCTGTGTGCTGTATGGGTCAGTCAGTCACAGTATAATTCAACTTTCGTCTCAAATAAATCAAAATGTTATTCGTCAAATTTGATATATATGGAAGGAGTTTTCTCTCGTATAAAACATATAAAAACAAATGCCTTACCTTTAGAAGGCAGAGCCAAATTTGATTTTATTATTTGTGAGTGAAAGTGGCTGTTATGTATTATTTTTTTTGGTTATGTAAATTTTACATTTCTTTGAATGAGTATTGTTGTTTCTTTAATGCAATTTATTTAATTGTAGTTTAGAAATGGTAAAAAAACCTGGAAAGTTTTTAAACATTTAATTAATTAATATTAATATTTTAATTTAATTTAAGTGAATTTGAATAAAATATTTATTCAGTAACCATCCGCTTGTTAAGCTTGACGTCACGCACCACCATATATGGAAGGGCATACCGCTTCCGTGTCCAAACGCTCTCAGATAGATTCCATAGCAAACAGAAAATGCGTTTTTATACACTCATGGTGAGATGCAATATCGGATCTAATGGCCAGACTGACATCATTTTATCATCTTTTAATAAGTTTAAGAAGTAATTTCGTGAGTCTGGAGACTGTCGTGTATATACTGTGAGTTTATATAAGTTTCACTTTGATGTATAATAGGATTAAACAGTGGTCATAAAAAGTGGTTTAAACTGTAACCTTGCTTGGACCCGACAACAGTTCTATAATACTTATCCAACATATTTGGTCTTGATTGAGTACATAATAACTTTTCTATGACTCTTAACTGCTCTACCACAAAAATCCACTAGGGGGTCTTCAATGCTTACCAATGCTTGCTCTTCAAACTTAGTTACTTGGTATGACATTTAACATTAAAGAAACCCATTGAGATGCTTTTTTCACTTTCTTTTTACTTTGTCCATGAGCAGACACAATGAACAGTGACAAATGGACACAAACAAGAAATGGATATGAAATGGATTTTAGAAAACATATTACAAAATAAACAATTTGCAATTTTCAACATTTTACGAAGTATTTACAGCATTTAAGAACATTTTAACTATTAACTTTCTAACTATTACAACAATTATTACAAATTATGTTCATCGTGCCAGTTATTGAAACAATTGCGTGTCTGATGGAAACAGGAACAGATTGCATGCAGGGCACATTACTGGAGCTTTTTGATGGCACACTTGGCATCTTCTCCTTTTATCTTTGCCTGGCTCGGTGATGTGCTTTGGCCTATGGCAGATATGTCCTGAGTGTGCTTCTGTTGTAACAGAAGATGAGGTGGAAGAAGCAGAAGTGGAGCAGCTTTCATTCTGAGGCCTCCAGTCTGCAAGCTCCAGATCCAGCGCCTCCCGGAATTCCTTCTGTGTCATCTGCCTTCAGTTCTGTTGTGCAGCCAGCTGCTGGTGCAGTATGAAGGCATTGACCACTGTGATATCCACAAAGTGCTAAAACTGAGATCGATAGCACTTTCAGGATCCATCGCATGGTTCCACGCGAGGTGTATTTGGGCAGCTTTTTCATTATCGTTTGTGGTTGCGGCGAATAGCCCCACAGGTCCAGAAGCCTTTTGAAGGAGATCCCGGAACAGTGATGGGCTGGTGTAAAAATGATCCACATACAGCCTATAGCTGTTCCTAGAACCCTGGTGTCAATCAGCCTCATCACCGATTCATAGCTGACCGTCTTGCCTTTTCATCATTGGATATAATGTTGTGAGGGTGGGCTCTTCAAGACCAGAACACTCTCAAAACTTTTATCTTGTCATTTATGAATTTCATAAAGTACTGATCATATATGCATTCTAGAGTCCTAGACCTTTCCGACAATATATAGTTTGTCATGATAAGATAATAATTTTCATCCAAAATATTGAAGTAAACATACGTGTACCGCCAGACATTGAGCAGCACATAAATGTTTCTTATGCACACTCTTGTCATTTATGAATCGATTACTCTTCTTACATAAATGATTGTATAAAACAGTGATGAAATATTTATTTAAGAGTCTTAGACCTTTCCAACGACATACGATTTGTCACAATAAGAAAAGAAGTCACATGCATAATATTGAGCGCTGTGAATAAATTGTTAGAGAAAACGACAACGTTTAGTTTGATGTAAGTGTGTTTCGTATGATCATGGTGTTTGTCCGCCACCTTGTGGCCATTCTCCAGTATTGAAGTTTGCGCAGTGTTGAGTTTAGATCTCATTTATCGTACAGCATTAGCCTAGTTTCGGTTCACAACGCGAACAAACTTTGCTTGGAGAAATATATACCTGTAAGTTTATTTACTATCTGTGCACGTTCATATTATGTGTTAACATATAATATTGATTCTTGGAAATTAAACTGTGATGGATATTATGATAATGAAATCGCATCACATGTACACCCATGTGCAGATCGCAGTGCACGCGTTTATATGCAAGAAAAATTATGAAGTAAACATTCTGGAATGGATAAACAGATCCGTGTGTTTGTTTGCTAGCAATCTAACTTCTTCAGAGTAGCGCAGTTGTGAGGACAGTATAGTCCGCGCTAGTTTAGAGGCGGAGTGATACAAACAGTCAGTGAAGCGGTTCAACGGTCAGTTCCCGAATATCTCACGGCTATCAGCCAATCAGATTCGACAACCAGAGTGTTGATGTATAATAACAATTTGTTTCACATAATACCAAGTTGCTAAAATTTAAAATAAAAACCAAGCTCATCTTTTATCGCTGTGCAAAAACAATAAGAAAAACATATCAGAGGCGGCTCCGTTTTCTCCAGAAGTAAACTAGTAAAGAAATAAATTAATATAACAAGTTTTAGTCAATTTATTTGACCATAAATTTGGTAATAATTCATCTATGCATATTTAGGCATATTTCTGCATCTTGTAAACTATATACATAACCCACTGTAACACAGCCCACAAATAACATGTCCAAAAATCAACTTAAGCAGTTATATGAACATAAGTCAGTACATTATCGAGTATTTTACTTACAGAATAAAACACATGGATTTCACACGTGAGCACATGTGTTTAAATAATAAGTATATTATGTAAATTAGCAATTTTACACACAGACAGACATAGAAAAACACACACAGTAGCATTGGTAAGTGATGGCCTATAATGTAGCAGTAACAATGGATATTAAGTATTTACATTATAGCTCAAACATTGGAAAAATATTTTTATACTTAAATGCCAATAGGAAAAATATTGTAAATTAATATTTAATTAAATTAAATAGATTACTGCATTAATTAATTAAAACATTAATAACACTAATTGAGCCTGGTTATATTTTGGTACTATCACAACGTCTTTTGAACGTCTTATTGCAAAGTGAGATTACGTTATTTTAACACGTAAATAAAACGTGTCACAAAAGTTACCGTTTGGTCTGGTTTTGTCTTCGTTGTAAACAAACATGATATTTATGTTTTAAACTATTTTAAAAAACATATAGCATTTTGGTAGTTTTAAAAACATTTTATTTTTGTTGCATATTTTTTTTAAATATAGGGTGTGGTTTTTAAAAAGTTGTACTGCAACATTACCTAATTGTAACCAAACTGCAACGTTGTTAAAAGTTGTAAAAACGTTTTGCGTTTGCTGGGGGGGATTGAGTTAAAAATCGCATTGAGTGTATTGTTTCCACAATAACAACATGAAGACATTGTCAATGGATCTCAGAGTTCACGAGTCACCATGGAAACGGCCGGTAAGCTTAAAGTTTTTGACTGTAAAACAACTTTATAAATCAGAGTTTTTTCACAGAAAAATTAAATCTGCATCAGCGTATAAAGTGCGGAATAAAAATCATGAAATAAAATTATTTAAGTTATGTTTTTATAAAACTGTAAACGCTACAAAATTAATTATTTAATTAAGTATATAAATACTTTAAATAGATGCAGTATTTTTATATTATAATATTTAAAATATATACTCATCATGGCTATCTTTGTTACAAAGTGTAGATTTGTTGAGATGTTTGCAACTGGTATTTTACCAAAATTGTTTTATGTATACGTTATATTATCACATTGCTAATTTTGATGGCAGAATAAAACCTCTTTTTTGTTCCTTCTCCGTATGTTCATTAAAAAATCCTTTATTTGGTTTTCTGAAGACTGACTTTACCTTGTATCAGCTTTATTTGCATCAGTCGCTGATTTAGTCATATTAATGGAGGCTCTTTTAATTCTAGAAAATACTACATTGGTCATAATTTTGGAAAAACTTGTGTAATGCTTTTCAGTAGACTACACTATGAATGATAATTCATTTACAGCAGACGATAAAGGTCTGCTGGGACAGAGGTAGATGTTTAAAATGTTAGTAGGTCCAGTCAAGCTTAATAATCATGTAGTCTTTATATATTCCTTTCAAATACACATACATTTAGTTTCTTTTGACTTTGTTTCTAAAAAGCTTTGGCATTAACCAGATAGATGTTCTGTCTGGATTAACCTTGTATGCTTACTCGATATCTCTTCTTCATTTTCATCATTTTCTTTCTAATTGTATTTTGTTGTCTGTCTCTAGCCTATGTGATGGCCTTTTCTGGTATATTCTTCTTAGTCTGTTCACTTGCATTAATACATAACGTTACTACAGTAGGCTTATATGTATGTAGGCCGTTTCAATTTAGCTGCGCACCTACTTAAGTTTTTATTATTTGAAGTCGTTAGTCATAGTACAACTTCCTACAAAAGATCGTCATAATCACAACTAATAATTAATCACAGGTGAGAAAATCACGGTCAACATAAGTATTAGCCAGCAAATAATTTCTTAAATGTGTATTAAGAAAACAAAAGATCAATAATTGAACACCACAAGCACAAACATGATCAAACTCAAATTGAAAACATATTTCCATATAGAATAAAATAAATGATCATATTATCTATGTACACATAATATGCATTTTTGTTCAAATAGCTTAATGATCCTTATTAAAATGTATGTGCACCTAATCGTGTATCTTGGTTTCTTAATAGCAATTGTTGGCATTTGGTTTTGGTTGATGTAGAAAAACTAGAGAAATTAATAGACTTATTTAAAATGTTTTATTTCATTTGTGTTTTAAAATGGAATATTTAAAAATTAAATGTTTCCGAAAAACTTGACTATTCTCTTTTTTCAAATTGGATTCACACCTGAATAAAGGATTCAGGAATAATAACGTTCGACTGCGAGTGCTTGGCGTATCACGTTAAAGTACCGCGAGAGCGATTCAAAAGCATACAAAGCAGTCGGCACTTGAAACGCTCTTGAGGAACTTTAAGGTGACTTTTTTTTATAAGATTAAGGCTGAGCTCGTTAGGAAGGTGGATCTCTAGGGCCATGAGTTGAGAACCAGAGTTGAGTTGTTCTTTAGGGTCTCGTCTGTGTGCAACCACGTTTGAATTGAATGTTTGTCTGTATGCTTGTTTTGTTCACATATATTTAACTTCTGCCATGTCATGTACTTATAGCGCGTGGCGCAATAAAGTCACTGTTTTAATGGCTGTAGGTCTTTCTTGCTGTCCAATGAAATTCCGCCTTACATCTACTTCGTATGACATATGGGAGAAGGGGTGTTTCCTAAAACTGAGCACAAAGCTGATTGGTTGCCCACACGTGTGTACTGTCCAATGGCATTTTTTGACTCGATTGACAAATGGATAAAGAAAGCATTTGAAAAAATGTTTAAAAAGCGATTTAAAGTGTGCATTTAAAATGTACATAATTACCTAATTACCCTAAATATCATGAAACTGGAACTGCAGCATGTGGAAAGGCAAGCGCAGAACGTGGAAAAACAAGCGAGGGAAAAAAATGAAAATATAAGCAAATAATAACAAAAATCACAAAGAATGAGTGAAACAACTAAGGGGCAACTTTATTTTGTATGCGATTTGGACAACTTTGTCTTTATGTATACATTTTGTGCAATATAATTTAAAATGCGTTTAAAGTTCTGACTCACGGTTTTCACGGTTTACGCTTATTATATTTTTAAATATGCCGCAATACTTTTGGCGGGATTCCGATCCCATACACTGTCCATTGAGCCGACCTGACTGATAATATTCTGTATTATTGTGTATGTGACGAATAAAACCTTGAATCCTGTTTTTGATAATGGTCTTAATAAATAATGTTGTTCACAAGAAACATGTCATTTTTTCTTTTAAGATAAAGGACCTTAGAAAAGTCTTAAAGCGGTGAATTGTGTTTTTCTTCATTAAATAGTAAGCAGGACACTGTTCTAAATGCATGGCAGATATTCAATTGATGGTTCATATGATTACACTCAATGTCTGATGGGCTAAATATGGTTAGTATTTGAATGTAGCTTTAAACATGGCTATATATTCACAACAAACACTCAAGTCTTCTGTATATTTGTACTTAACTAGGCTACAGAAGATTATATGTTATTGTGGTAGTAAACATCTGATCCAACTGTGTGTATTATTCATTTTTCAATTGACAAAAACACTAAATTGCAAATCTATTGTCTCCTGTAAGATATGTATTACGACCGTTAGTAGACACGTACAAATACTTTAACATACAAATGGCATGCCTACCATCATACCTGGATTACGTTAATCTTTGGTGAGATGACGCGCACACAGTAAAACCCTGGGGTTATACTCTTTTGGTGTAAAAGAATTGTAACCAATGTTTCCACAGAAGTTCTTCCTTTGGTAGTTTAAATAAGACGCACTTAGTTTCACAACGTAGAACACAGGTTCTTGACATGATGTACACGCATCACGAACGAGCGAAAGTGTTTTGGGGAGATTGAAGTTTCCGCGGCAGTCCCATCAAAACGTAGGCGGGGACTATGTCTAGTGACGCAGATAAGCTGCGGTACTAGTTCACGTGTCGTTTGCATGATTCAGAGTCCACTCCCTTTTTTACAAGCAAATAACTTTGTTATTTATTCCCCTTAGGATTTACAACTTGGAAGACTGCTTACTTTCCAACACGGCAACATAACACACTGGATGAAATGTCATTTTCATGATCTAATGCTACTTACTGTTTAAAGCGTATCATATAGTTGTCTCAATTTCCAGACTCGGGATTTTCTGCATACGTTACAAAGCGCTGTCGAGTTCCCCACTGAATAAAGATTACACCCCCCACTTTTTTTGAGTAGCGAAACAGCAGTTTTTGGCGTCTATTTGGCGTCTACTCTCTGGACACATAAAGATAACTCACAAAATGATGTTCTGAATGAAGCGGTCACATCCTCCCCATCACAAATTAAATCCCAGCGGTCAAAAAATAGGGATATCCGTATTTATATGAAAAAAAATCACATCCCTGGAATCTGTCATTCTGAAAAAAACGTATCGCCATTAATCGCACATAACATTAATGTTTTTTAATATACTTTTACATTGTAATAATTTCACATTTAATCTCCAAACGAATGTAGAGACAACAGATTTCTTTAACTGCATCATTTTATGAATGAAAGCCAACATTCTGATATTAATACTGCAACTGATGTCTCCATTTAATTGATTATTTTTCAACATCATTCAACATAATAGTACAGTATAATCGAGAGCGATCGTGTCTAACATGTACGAAATATACAGAAATTGAATGAAGTTCTCAAACACTTTACAGTCTAAATTTTAAATGCTAAATTTTAAATGAAATACAGAATTAAAGCTACAAAACACATTGAATTGCTCTTTTCTTTTGTTCTGTGATGAACATTAGTGACAGGATCACAGCAGCAGGTTTTAGGATGCGGTCACTTTAAGAGCTGCCGCTCTACGCAGATCTGACACCTAGGCCTGTAGCGACGCGTCAACGTCAGATTTTTCGCTACACACATGTGGGAGACCAAAACATGGGTATGGGAATGCTTCAAATTTAGTCCCAAACGTAAAGGTGTAGTTATCTGCGCTCTTTCGCAAATGAAGTTGGCATACCACGCCAGCACAACAGCAATGTTGGAGCGTCTGAAACGGAGGCACCCCATTGTCACTCGTGAAGGAGACAATAACAAGTACTAACGTTGGCAAAATTAATTGCATGTTTGCTAACTATCTTAGCTCTCCGTGCAGTTTGTTTGTGCTAGGTAGCTACTGGCGCCTAGAGAGCTGTTTAGCTAACGTTAGTTATCATCTTATGTGGCTTGAATGGAAGCTAGTTTACGGCTTGTGAACACCGCTATCTTTAGTAGCTGACGTTAGCTAATGTGAAAGTTAGCTACTAACCTAGCACCAACAAACTGCACAGAGAGCTAAGATACGTTGGTTAATTGGTTAGCCTAGCACCACCAAATTGCACAGCTGCTAGATAGCCACGTTATTATTCACATAAACTGATGATAGCATAGCACTACAATGAGGTTAAGAGTAGATTTAAAATACCCCAGAGTCATAGCTGTTGTTCTAATATGCATTGCTTTCGTGTTTTCTAGGACAAAGCAAAGAACCTCCTATCTTGGGAAAGAGATGCAATGCATGCAGCATATACGCAAAAACAGGAATTTTATATTGTGTTAACACTCCCAGGAATGTCTATACTGTGCACTGCAAAGCTTTTCTTTGCACAACAACTTTAGAATTTTTTGAACAAGAGAGTTATGTTGGTACTGTAAAGAGTACACAGGCTGGCCTTTCATTTTGTATAACAGTAAAATCATTTTATTATTTAATTTTGTATAAAGCAGAATATTTTTTGCTGTGGAAAAGTTGTTTAATAAAGTATATTATTAAGAATGTTTGGGTATTTATTTGAGATACATTATGTTTTTTATTAATCGAGCAACAAAAAAAAGCGTTAGATTAATCGCCCAAATGAGTTGACCAATCGATAAAATAATCGTAAGATTAATCGTTGAAGAAATAATCTTTTACTCCCAGCCCTACTGACACCTCTCCCATCTTCACAACTCTTTACATTTGTGGCATGGGGGCGTGGTCTAGCGGAGTCTGGAGAGAGAGACAGGAAATCGGCTGGAAATAAGTAGGTCAAAGGCCGATTGTAAACACCTGTCTGTATTTACAGTGATTGGCGGGAAGAGGATAAAAGCCAACACGAGGGAAGAGTCTAAAAGGAGAGTTTGGCTGAGGACGAGGAAGAAGCGACAAGCACGAGAGGAATACCGGAAACAAATTAAAGGAGTCTTATGTGCCAGGAGGCCATAGGTTATATATTATTTACTTTTGCTTTATGTTTTGTGATTTGCCAATAAAAGAATCTTACCAGCCACGCTGACCCCATCTCCTTCCTTCCAAATATACAAACCCTTCTACAACATTCTTTCGGGATTTTATTTAACATGTTGAAATCTGTGCTCACGAAAATGCTTGACAAAACCGGATTCTGGCAAAAACTGGTGTTTTTGTTCATTTAAGCACAAAAGAGAAATATAGCTTCAGCGCTAGTTCTGCCAGGAAGACTCAATCCCGTATCACTAATTACCAATCAACACCAACCTATCACCTTCCAACATGAAATATAAAAGATCGCCACTTACCCCTTTCTACGTCCGCAGTCGAAGCTACAGTGATTCGCCGTAATCCAACAGCCCGACTCGCAGACTTCCGCAATGTCACAGAATACTTTCTGTGAGTATACTGACTCCGACGAGGAATTCATCCCTCCGTCTCCAGCCAATGTGAGGCGTAGTTCAAGAATTCAATGCCGTGTTTCTCCATGGGCTCAGTGGCCATCAGAACTGATCTCCAGCAAACTCGACGCAGCAGGCATTCCAGCCGATCCCGATCTCTCCAGGGACGACCTGCTCCAGTTGGCCTTTAATACCTTGGGTGTCCCTCCCGCAACCGCCGACGTAACCCCATCGACATCAGCGCCACCAACCCAGCCCAAAGCCGGTAGGAAGCGATCTAGCAAATCCTCTCCACCTCGCCAATCCAAAAGTGCCCGCAGCCCATAAGGATCCACTCTCCCCAGCACGCATCCTGTGACGCCAACGACCAGCTGCTAGAGGTTGTTCGATCTCTTTCCGCCACCGTCCAAGGCCTACAAACGAAAATGGTGGATTTCGAGACGGCGCTCAGCAACCCAGGATCCAACATCTGGATGCGCTCAGCACCCTCGACTAATCATCCCATCCCCGGACAGCACGATCAATTTAGCATGCCGTCAACGTCTACCCCCGTAGCTACTTCAACAATCATCCAGACACCTCTACAGGACGCAACTGCTTCGCAGGCGACCACACATTTCACCCTCGCCACCGCCGTTCCAGCGAAAGCTTTCGGCAGGCGATTCGTCCCTCCAGCAGCGGCGACGGTATCTCCTGTTTTACGCAACAGTATCATCCAAGGTAAGGACATTAACTTGGCTTTACTCCTACTCCCCTCGCCTGCGGCCGACACGAAAATGGTCGACTGTGGTGACGTGGCAGTTTTTCTTCGAACATCCGATCCCAGACTGCAACGTAACCTATCGTTCGACGAATTCGCGATCGCTTTCGGAGTTTACCGCGACATACTCTGCCAAGTTTATCCCGATAGGAGGGAGGAGATGGATATTTATTTAGCAACGATGGCAGACTTCAGTCAACGCTACGGGGGTACACTGTTCTACGAATACCATGCATCGTTCTCTGCTAAATCCGCATCCGTTATTTCTCTTTTTCAACTCCAGAATCGACTGGTCTATAGATGACACAGAACTACTCGTTCGCCACTTTGGTGGCCATATGACACTCGCATGTGCTATTTGCAGCTCTCACACATTCGGCACAGTTTTGCCCAAAAACAATCGCTAGCCCAGATTCGCCCGCTGTCCTCGGTGCTGGGAATGTAAGGAAGCGTTCAGACGCTAGGGGTCGGGACATTATAACATTTAACGGCACTTCTCTTTGCAATAATTTTAATGAATCTGTTTGTTCTTTCCCTCAATGCAAATTCGCTCACGTATGTAGCTTTTGCAAGGACCCACACCCAAAATCAGTCTGCCCCAGGAGATCCAGGCCGGCTATCCGAGAGGATGCCATCGATCGGAAGAAAAAGTTCTGATCAACGTAGTATCTACCCCTATCAACGTCCCAATCCTCTCAAACTACCTCTCGACACACCCCGATAGATGTTTTGTAGATTATTTGTTAACCGGCCTATCTCAAGGGTTCCGGGTAGGTATTACGTCACGACTCACTGCTTCCTTCGTGGCAAAAAGAAGAAAAAAAAAATCTACAATCTGCCATGTCCGAACCCGGAATTGTTTCATCTCTGCTGGAGAGAGAAGTCAATAAAGGTTATATAATCGGCCCGTTCGACTCCCCTCCTTATTCCTTTTCGCATTAACTCGCTCGGTGTCGCTACTAGAAAATATTCGGGTAAAAAAAAACGACTCATCTTCGACATGTCTTCTCCCCACTCCAGCACGACTGCAAGCGTTAACGAATGCACCCCTTTAGAACCCTTTTCACTGCATTATGCCTCAGTGGATAACGCCATCAGGCTGCTAAAACTAGCCGGACCCGGAGCTTCGCTAGCCAAAGCCGACATCACAGACGCATTCAAAATTATACCTCTTCACCCCACGGACCGCCACCTGTTTGGAGTTAAATGGGAGTCAATATTTTATTTCGCTGCAAGACTCACTTTTGGTTGCAGAAGCAGCCCACACATCTTTAATTGCCTTTCCGAAGCACTGTGTTGGATCCTTTTGAACGGTAACAAACTGCCCTTCGTCCTACACATGCTCGACGATTTTCTACTCATTGACTTTCCCAATTCCCAAACATCCTCCCTCGACATACTCAGACAGATTTTCGACGACGTCGGTGTCCCCCTGTCCGTCGAGAAAACGCAGGGCCAGTCTACGGCTTTAACATTTTTAGGCATTCAACTCGATTCAGTCAAGATGCAAGCTTCTCTCCCTAGCGATAAACTCATCAGAATCAGGTCTTTCACAGAGGAGTTTTCGTCGCGCAGCGCTGCTTCTAAACGTGACATGCTGTCCCTTTTAGGCCACTTAAACTTTGCCATGAGCATTATTCCCCAAGGCCGGTCATTTATCTCACGCATGCTTACCCTGACACATTCGGCGGCAGAACTAAGCGATATGATCTTGCTAGACGAAGGTAGCCGTTCCGACCTCAGATTTTGGTCCTATCTGCTAAATAACTGGAACGGACGATTTTTTTTTATAACGACGCTTCAGAATCGCTGCTCGACCTACAATTATTTACTGACGCCGCCCCCTCCATCGGCTTTGGGGGATTTTTCCGAGGCCATTGGTTCGCCGAGAAGTGGCCACGCGATTTCCCCAAACCCGCTTCAGGTTTCGTTTCGTCCGCTCTTCACGAGATCTATCCCATAGCAGTCGCTAGCGTCATCTGGGGCTCGGCATGGTCTCGCGAACGCATCACTCTGTTCTGCGACAACGAGGCAACAGTTGCCATCATCAACAAAGGGAGATCTCACTGCCAGTTTATTATGCCATTCGTGAGACGTCCGATCTGGCAGTCAGTTCTACATAATTTCATCATCACAGCCAGACACATTCCGGGCCACCATAACGCTATCGCTGATGCTCTATCTCGTCTTCGTCTGCAGGCATTCAGGCGACTTTGCCCGTCGGCAGACAAGGAACCATTGCCCTGCCCCGCTCTAGTGGAGATAAAGCTGGATTAGATTATCTCCGACAATCGGTCGGACGTTACATGTCTAAAGGCGTTGCTCCGTCGACACTTAAGGCATACAATTCCGCCTGGTCTCATTTTAACATGTTCTGCTTCTCCTTCCAAATTCCCCTATTTCCCATCATGATTTCGTCAGTCTGCTCTTTCCTAGTTCATAAATACGAGAACTGTAACCAGACAATATCCTCCCCGTAGACTATTGGCGGGAATCCAATTTTACGCAAGGTATCATAATAACGACTATCCGAGTCTTTTCACCAATCCCTCAGGGCGTCTGTTGCTCAAAGGCATGATCAATTCGTCGTGCAGCCATCCAGATAGACGCAAGCCAATCACTTTATCAATATTGCACAGACTTATAGAATCCCTTCGCAGCAAGCTTTTTGATTCCTACGTAAATGCACTGCTGGAGGCCATATTCCTCTCAGCTTTTTACGGCTTCATGCGTCCGGGGGAATTCATGTCACACTCAACAAAATATTTCGACCCAACGCAAGACCTTTCGTTCTGACATACAATTTTCCCCCTCAGCCTTCTCAATCACCCTTAAACACACTAAAACCGACACGAAGCGTGCCGGCACTATGATAAATCTTCCGGAAACCAACACCAGCTTCTGCCCGTTCACTTCCATGACGCTCTATCTGAAAGTCTGCCCCAAAACCCCTCCCCAATTTCCACTTTTTATTTTACTTAACGGAGCGCCAGTCACAAAGGCCTGGTTCAGAACAAAATTAGCCGACGCATCCAAAGCTTGCAATCTCTCGCCCCTCCTGTAATCCGGACACTCCCTCAGGATCAGAGCAGCCACTACCGCGGCTGAACGTGGAATTCCAACAGAAACCATCAAACGAATGGGTAGATGGTCATCTTCTGCTTACGAGTCTCACATAAGACGGGACTCCTCAACCATCATGGCAGCTCAACGAGCCCTATCCGGTCAAGATACAGGTAAATCATGCAATTACTGGTGGTGGTGTTTAGTTTCATCAGTCACCGGGGCCTATCGGGGCCTTGTCTCAGTGTTGTGGCCTATCGGGGCCTTGTCTCAGTGTTGTGGCCTATTGGGGCCTTGTCAGTGTTGTGGCCTATCGGGGCCTTCTGTCACTGGGGCCTATCTCCACCTTGTCACCCCGGGGCCTTGTCTGGGTTCCGTCGCCCTTGTCAGGGCCTGTCCTCGGTGGCCTCAGGTCCCCCAAAGGGCCTCGTCTCGTCAACGTGTCCTGGGGCTCTCAGTCTCGCTGGTCTACCGGCGCCCTCCCCTCTATCAGGCCCCTAGTCGGTATACCGGGGGCACAACGGCCTGTCAGTATCGAGGTCCGTCTATGTGTCATCGGGGCCTTGTCAGTGCTCTGGCCATCGAGGCCTCGTCTATACGTGTGGCCTATCAGGTCGTCTATACGTGTGGGTCAGCATCCGGGCCTCGTCTCAGTGTTACTCACGGCCCAGCGACCGGTAAATTGTTAACATCTGCATTTTAATCGTTCTGCAGGTACAGCTAGAGATTCCAACCAGCACGTGAGTAGAAAACATTTTTTCTCTTTTGGGGGGGTAGGCCCCGCTCCAGAGGTAAGCCTAAGACCATTCTCTGGGGTTGGCTACGCCCCCGCCTTACCATCTCAAGGCGGGAAGTGGAGGACTTTTTGGCCCTCTGGATGTGATCCACGGACAGGGCCTACTCCAAAGACTACAATTACCATCTTTATAAATCATATATGTTCTGTCTATCAGTGTCCAATAAATGTTGAATACTCAACTTTGGCCTTCCGAGTCTTTCTGGTAGAACTTAATACTGATGTGCGCTGTCTGACAGACGTTCCATCTATAACACCTACTGTATCTATAATGAGCCAAAGCAACTGTTTCAAATCACACTTAAATGGTTTAAAGGCCTTTACATGTATAAGAGCATGATAATATAATGTAACCTAGACAATGGATGACAAAATAAACTGATGCTGTGTTCATTAATTTTAATGCATTAATCTGAAAAATAATTATGTCATCCAAGATGTTTATGTGTTTGTTTCTTTAGTGGAAAAGAAATGAAGGTTTTTGATTACAACATTCCAGGATTTTTCTCCATATAGTGGACTTAAATGGACTCCAAACGCTTGAAGGTGAAAATGAAAGTTTTAGTGCAGCTTCAAAGGACTTTAAACCATACCAGACCATAAATAAAGGTCTTATCTAGTGAAACCATTGCTCATTTTATAAAAAAAATGTATGCTCTATAAACACAAATGCTCACCTTGCTCTGTTCTGCGATGCGCGTTCATGACTTCACAAAATACATAATTTTTCACGTAATTTCTTTTCCACTAAAGCAACAAAAACTTGGATGACAGGGGGGTGAGTAAATATCCTTTAACATTTATTTTGAAAGTGAACTACTCCTTTAACGCCCTAAATATAACGATTTATTGAATGGGTCCTGTAGTGTAGTTGCATTTAAGGAAAGCGTACGGGACACTGACATCTAGCGGTTGCGCTTGGTATCACAGTCTACATTCAAAATATTGGAGACACAAATTTAGCCAAGTAACGCTTCTACTCGGTTTCCTTTGGTTGTTATCAGAAATCATCTACAGTTAACTCTATTATTTGCAAATGTGTACCAGAAGTTAAGGGGAGTCTTCTCTCCGTCTTCTTTATAAAACGCGGGATGCGCAGACACGAGTCAGACACCCGTCTTCTATATAAAACGCGGGATGCGCAGACACGAGTCAGACACCCGTCTTCTTTATAAAACGCGGGATGCGCACGTCAGACACCCGTCTTCTTTATAAATGCGCAGACACGAGTCAGACACCCGTCTTTATAAAACGTGGGATGCGCAGACACGAGTCAGACACCCGTCTTCTTTATAAAACGTGGGATGCGCAACACGAGTCAGACACCCGTCTTCTTTATAAAACATGGGATGCTCAGACACGAGTCAGACACCCGTCTTCTTTATACAACGCGGGATGCGCAGACACGAGTCGCTTTTTAAAAAACGTGGGATGCTCAGACACGAGTCAGACACCCGTCTTCTTTATAAAACGCGGATGCGCATGAGTCAGACACCCGTCTTCTTTATACAACGCGGGATGCGCAGACACGAGTCAGACACCCGTCTTCTTTACACAACGCGGGATGCGCAGACACGAGTCAGACACGAGTCAGACACCCGTCTTCTTTATAAAACGCGGGATGCGCAGACACGAGTCAGACACCCGTCTTCTTTATACAACGCGGGATGCGCTGACACGAGTCAGACGTCTTCTTATAAAACGCGGATGCGCAGACACGAGTCAGACACCCGTCTTCTTTATAAAACGTGGGATGCGCAGACACGAGTCAGACACCCGTCTTCTTTATACAACGCGGGTTGCGCAGACACGAGTCAGACACCCGTCTTCTTTATAAAACGCGGGATGCGCAGACACGAGTCAGACACCCGTCTTCTTTATAAAACGCGGGATGCGCAGACACGATCAACACACCCGTCTTCTTTATAAAACGTGGGATGCACAGACACGAGTCAGACACCTGTCTTCTTTATACAACTTGTGATGCACATGAGTATTTTCTCATAAACTAAAGTATTTTTATACGGCCAAAAAGTTTACTGTATTACTAAATAGTAAAAAAGGTGAAACGAAAAAGTGAAAAAATCAACCAGCTAAAAAGACCACCGGCTATGCTAATATGACTGACTGAACTAGAAAAAAACATAAGATACTCTTGACCTTTAACCCTGCTTGAACCACTCGTGGTCTAGGAGCTCCTCTAATGTTGGCCTAATGCGCAGACACGAGTCAGACACCTGTCTTCTATATACAACTTGTGATGCACATGAGTATTTTCTCATAAACTAAAGTATTTTTATGTCTTCTTTATAAAACGTGGGATGCACAGACACGAGTCAGACACCTGTCTTCTTTATACAACTTGTGATGCACATGAGTATTTTCTCATAAACTAAAGTATTTTTATACGGCCAAAAAGTTTACTGTATTACTAAATAGTAAAAAAGGTGAAACGAAAAAGTGAAAAGTGAAAAAATCAACCAGCTAAAAAGACCACCGGCTATGCTAATATGACTGACTGAACTAGAAAAAAACATAAGATACTCTTGACCTTTAACCCTGCTTGAACCACTCGTGGTCTAGGAGCTCCTCTAATGTTGGCCTAATGCGCAGACACGAGTCAGACACCTGTCTTCTATATACAACTTGTGATGCACATGAGTATTTTCTCATAAACTAAAGTATTTTTATATGGCCCAAAAGTTTACTGTATTACTAAATAGTAAAAAAGGTAAAACGAAAAAATAAAAAGTGAAAAAATCAACCAGCTAAAAAGACCACCGGCTATGCTAATATGTCTGAATGAACTAGAAAAAACCATTAGATACTCTTGACCTTTAACCCAGCTTGAACCACTCGTGGTCTAGGAACTCTTCTAATGTTGGCCTTTCGAGTGGTGGAATGAGAGTGCACCGTCTGATCAAGTCAAAGCATTCTGTGAGCAGAAGTGTTTACGAGAGGAACGATTAGTCACGTATGTTCTTTGTTAACTCACTGTCAAACATAACAATAGCTACTGAAATATGTAGTTTAATTTATCACATTTTTAAAAACAATATCCTGTTTTCTTTCAACTTATATTTAGGAAGTTGCATTTGATGAATATCTCCCAGTGACTGAACAGAATCTTCCTTTGCATTTCACAAGGATAGTGCTGGTCTCTTACCTTCAGTTAAACCAAGTTCTTTGATCTCAGGGATGTCTTCTGTAGTAATAAAGAGTCTAATATCCATCCGACGATTACCTATCATTAACAGGAGCAGTTTTCCCAAACAAAAGACCATATCGGCAACTGCATGACCTGGACCTGGAACACAAGCATGAAGTGAGCAAACATTTCACAGGTAAAAACATTAAAGTCAAAGTATAACACCATCAATCCAGTACTGCTGTTGGGGGGAAACTCATTTTTTGGTTTGGCTTCGATGTTTGTACGAGGGTCATTACATCGGTCAGTACTCACCCCAGCTTTCACCGCCTGGTTCGACCCAAGTTGGGCCAGGTATGTCACGTCTAGGATCTATCAACATGAGCGTCATGGAACACAAAGAAGAAGCAAGTCTAACATTTGACTGGCAAAAATCATTCAAGTCAAAGTCTAACGCCATCAATCCATTACTGTAAATTCTGACCGGGTGCTATTGAGGGGAAACTCATTTTGGGTTGGCTACAATGTTTGTACAAGGGTCATTACATCGGCAACACAGAAACTCAACTCACCTCGGTGTCCAGGGTCTGGTTTGCCCCAAGTTGAGGCAAGATGGCCACTTCCAAAGTCTATGAACATGAGCGTCATGGTGTGTACATTGATCAGCATGTTTCTGATACCCAAGCTACCATGGCAGACGTTGTGGTCGATGCAGTGTTGGACTGCGTTCACGGCTTGACGCATGAGAGGACGTGCCTGTTCTTCGGACAGTTCGTTATAGTGAAGGAAAAAGTCCATGCTTGAACAGGGATATGGATATTCTAGAACGAGGATGTAGACGATGTCCTCTTCAAACCAGTCCAACAGATCCACAATGTTGGGGCATCTCTCTGGTTTCTGTAGCATCAGATTTAAAGCCACTTCTGGGACGAGAGGCTTGTCATATCCAGGCTGGTGAAAAAAGGTCAAAAAGGTTAGCAGACGGTAGGCGACTTTTCAATTTCCACAAATCATTTGTGTTGAGATACAGTGGGGTCTAAAAATCTGAAACTTCAATGAGAAATGCATTTCCTAATGAACTATTTTTGAAATGAATTACTTTATTAGCATAACAATTAGAGTATGAAGGATGTGTATGAATGTCTCAGTATTTGTTATGTGCCTCTTTTAATGTGTGCACAAAACCTGATGTTTCATGTTCAGCTCATGTGCTCAACTACACACAGAAATCAACGCCAATGACTTCAAATTCGCTTGTTTGATTTGTAACCTATACAGCAGATTCTTTAAGATTTTTGGACCCCACTTCACATTTAAAAAAAAAAAATATGACTCACAACATGAATAAATCTTTGCCGTTTGCATTCTTTGTAAATAAATTTGATGGCGACCTGCAAAGAGAAATCATCACATGTCAGCTTTACAACAGTACATCGACATATCTGGATCAAAACACTCAACACATCTGTACGTTAAGACAAAAGGATGAAAATGTTTGATGAATAGGGCACAGGTACCTTCAGGCCATCGGACTTGCGAGTCCCCCGATACACAATGCCACCGTGTCCTTTTCCTAGACACAGCCTTCCCACCTCATAAAGGGCTGAAAACGCTTCTAAAAATAAACAATACATAAGGAACACATGTGATTGAGTCGCACAAACTCTAAGAGCACTGATATTGTAAAAATCAATCAACAAACGTATTCTTTTAAAACATGCGTGTGTAATGGAGAGAGGTTTAGTACATCCAATGTGATTCAACAGAATGAAAAGGTGTTTAAGTATAACAGCAGGACAATCAAAAAGAAAATCAAATATTTATTTCAAAAGGATATCAGGGTCATCAAAAGACAATTCATTTGATATGAATAACACTTGACATTAATTTAATATTTAATAATAGGGCTGGGTATTGCATCCAATTTGGCGATTCAGTTCGATTCTAATCAATTTCCATTCCAAATCGGTTCCTTATTTTCGCAACAGATAGTTTCCAAATTGATTTTGTTTCATTTAATTTAAGATTGATTACAATCCAAGAAGTTATATTTTTGACCCAGTCCTATAACATAATAGAAGGTGTTTCAGTGAAGCTGACAATGAAAAGCAGGACAGAATGAAAGTTAACCTGAACATAATGGAAGTATACTTACCAAATTTATCCAATTCAAGAAGAAACTCTTGCATAGAATACCATCTAGCGGGAAATTCGGGAAGACCCCTTGGTTGAATATGTTTGAGTATTTCCTGAACGTATGGATCAAAGTCAGATAAACCACGATAGAAATCATCCATTTCTTCTTTCCACCGAGCTTTAGGATCTTTAGGCTGAGGATCTTCATGAGCTGGCTGAGGATCTTCATGAGCTGGCTGTGGTTCTACACGAGCTGGCTGAGGATCTAAATGAGCTGGCTGAGGATCTAAATGAGCTGGCTGAGGATCTTCATGAGCTGGCTGTGGTTCTACACGAGGATCTTCATGAGCTGGCTGAGGATCTTCATGAGAGGATCTTCATGAGCTGGCTGAGGATCTGATGGATCCAGGTCAGACTGTGTAGGTAAAGGCACCACTTTGTTGTTTCGGGCACAGGAGTGCTTCATAGCCTGCCATCCTTTCTTAAAGCGGGCACGGACACCCTTCTTCTTTTTCTTCACTTCTTTTTGTTGTTTTAAAAGATAAAAACAGAGAGAGAAAAAACAAACAGTAAAAATGATTTTTAGATGCCAGAAATATATCACAACAAACAAATAAATAAAACACAGTTCTCTCTGGAGCTTTTTGCTCATGCTTAGACAGACCTGGTCTGTCTTCAGCTGCATCTTCAGGAGCTGGCTGAGGATCTACACGAGCTGGCTGAGGATCTACACAAGCTTGCTGAGGATCTTCATGAGCTGGCTGAGGATCTACATGAGCTGGCTGAGGATCTTCATGAGCTGGCTGAGCTGGATCTGATGGATCCAGGTCAGACTGTGTAGGTAAAGGCACCACTTTGTTGTTTCGGGCGCAGGAGTGCTTCATAGCCTGCCATCCTTTCTTAAAGCGGGCACGGACACCCTTCTTCTTCTTCTTCCCTTCAGTTTGTTGTTCTAGAAGATAAAACCAGAGGAAGAGTAAAGAAAAATCAAAGAAATGACCACCAGATAGCAGAAATGTATCACTAAGAATCAAAGTAATGAAACTGACTCCCAGAGCCACCGAAGGATTATTTAATAAAGCCTTGTCAGTTATGTTTTGCATAAGTTTCACCCCCCCCAAAATGTCAAATATTAGATCTGTTGCATATAAAATATCTCAAAACAGCTGGACATTCGTGCCATTGCAGTAGGGTTTAAGTTACTGTGGTGTTTAGAATGTACAGGTAACACATTTGAACTGAACAGAAACAGTTACGCTTCCCACTTTAACAGACATGTTGTACTGTGATATTGTGAAATCTATTAATGAAACAGATATTACACTTATAGGTTATTGTTACAAGTGTGCTTTCAAAGTGTGCTTAAGCGACTTCAGCTGAATAAATAAGGTGCAATTAACCCTTCGAAAGCAGTTTGATTAACAGGTGATCTGACCAATCATAACGCCAATATTACGTGCCCCCGTGACTGACAGCCATTTTGTCCGACAAACACCACAAGGCATAGTAGAGCTTTGGTGACTGATTTAAAAAAAAATGCTTTTTAATTATTTGGAGCTATTTTCTCACGGTTAGACAGACCTGCTCTGTCGTCAGTTGGTTCTTCTGGAGCGGTTTGCTTGAGTCCAGAAGGATCTTGCGGAGGATCGACCGGATCTTCAAGAGGCGTTTGCTCCCAGTCACAACCAGGCGATCAGCTGTGTCTGCCAAGACCACCGGGTTCAAGACTGGTAAATACGGCTCTTCAGATGGATCCAGGTCATTGCTTTGGGTGCAAGAGCAGCAGCCCTTCATAGCCCGCCATCCTTTCTTAAAGCTGGCGCGCACACCCTTCTTCTTCTTCTTCTCTGTTTGTTGATCTAAAAGATCAAACAAAGACAAACATACACAACAAAGCTGTTTTTAGGTGGTAAATTACAATTTCACTTACACACTAAAACAATCATAATTCTCTATGCAACGACTCTAAAAGATTTAACTATGAAAAAAGTTTTACTTATTAAACAAGAAATGATAAGACAATTATGTCATATTCTTCATTTCTGATTTCATTATAACTTGAAACTGCAGTACTGTACATCGACACTTGATCCTTTAAAAACACTAAAAGATGAAATGAACTAAACCTGAACACAAACATAAATGTTTTTAATTTAAAGGATTTTGAAAACGCATTCAAACATGATAAATCTTGAGATCAACACTCGCTAAACAAAACAAGTCTGATGTTGTGCTGTCGAGTCAGTAAACAACCGATTTGTCATATTATCCGAATCTATATTTTGAAGTAAATGATTTATTTTGGGATGTATATTTGTCACTGACCTGGATTTCTCTCCATGTCGTTTGCTGTAAGTCGTGCAGATGAAGACGCCATGTGAAGCTCTTTAACTCGGTCTCTTTTCACGATCGTCTGTCTGTCTGTGTGGACTTCGAGTTTCGTATCGTCGCTAGCTGACCGTCTGCAAACACTTGATAGCAAGTTATCCTGTGATCCGTCCTCGCTTTCGCTAAAAACAGCACTGAGAAGATACTTCAACTCGGCGTCCTGATAAGATCTGTTTACAGCTTCGACTCTCTTTATGACGTAAGCGTTAATGACCCATTTTTCAAACACACGCTGAATTCAGGTCGCCTTGGAAACCTTTTGTAAATGTTACGTTCAAAACTAGCGGCGTAACATTGATACATTAAAAATCGCATTGAGTGTATTGTTTCCGTAAGTGTGTTGTGCGCGCGAGCTTTTTCTTTGGTTTTTAATGGGATCCTGAATTAATAGTGCTGCACTACTGCCATCTTCTGGTGGAAATTAACTCCTCCGGATTCTTCTTCCCTCGTTTTTTGGCGCATTACAGCCTTTGTGTATAACGCCCCCTACTGTTCGTTGCTGTTGTGCAGTCGTGGGGTGTATCCAGAAAGGTTAACTTACCGTCAGCTAAACCCGGAACTCTCGATTAACCCTTTGCTTACTCGGGGTGTGTCGGTTCCAAAACACCGGAGAAGAGTTAGTTTAGTCAACCTCCAGAGTTAACGCGCGCCCACAATAACAACATGAAAACATTGTCAATGGATCTCAGAGTTCACGAGTCACCATGGAAACGGCCGGTAAGCTTAAAGTTTTTGACTGTAAAACAACTTTATAAATCAGAAGTTTTTCACAGAAGAATTAAATCTGCATCAGCGTATAAAGTGTGGAATAAAATCATGAAATAAAATGATTTAAGTTATGTTTTTATAAAACTGTAAACGCTAAAAAATATTTATTTAATTAAGTATATAAATACTTTAAATACATGCAGTATTTTTATACTATAATATTTAAAATATATACTCATCATGGCTATCTTTGGTACAAAGTGTAGATTTGTTGAGATGTTTGCAACTGGTATTTTACCAAAATTGTTTTATGTATACGTTATATTATCACATTGCTAATTTTGATGGCAGAATAAAACCTCTTTTTTGTTCCTTCTCCGTATGTTCATTAAAAAATCCTTTATTTGGTTTTCTGAAGACTGACTTTACCTTGTATCAGCTTTATTTGCATCAGTCGCTGATTTAGTCATATTAATGGAGGCTCTTTTAATTCTAGAAAATACTACATTGGTCATCATTTTGGAAAAACTTGTGTAATGCTTTTCAGTAGACTACACTATGAATGATAATTCATTTACAGCAGACGATAAAGGTCTGCTGGGACAGAGGTAGATGTTTAAAATGTTAGTAGGTCCAGTCAAGCTTAATAATCATGTAGTCTTTATATATCCCTTTCAAATACACATACATTTAGTTTCTTTTGACTTTGTTTCTAAAAAGCTTTGGCTTTGCAAATGTGAAAAGAGGTGGAAACGGCCGATCCTGAAAGGCTAATTGTCATTTGGAGAAAGGCGTTTAGATACTGAACTGTAGGAGGAGGCTGAGGATCACAAAGACAGTCAGAATGAAAATCTTAAGTCTAATTTTGTATGTATTTTTTAAATAAATGGATATAAAATTATAATAATAATTTAAATATGTGAACTGGTTAGAGAGTTCGACTCGTAATCAGAAGGTCGCTGGTTCAATTCTCAAGGCACCTTACCCCTGTTTGCTCTGCAGTGATAGCTGCCCACTACTTGTAAGTCACTTTGGATAAAAGCGTCTGCCACATGAATAAATGTAAATGTAAATGTATGCCATATGTAATCCCATCGGGGGTCACCTAATAAAGCCTTGAAAACCTGCCAGCCTGGGAATCGAACTTGCAACCTTTGCATTTAAATCTGGCTCTCTAACCATTAGGCTAAAATACTTCACTGTTAACATCCATTAACTGTTGGAAATTGTAAGGTGTGTATATTTATCCAGTGATATTTGGAGATGTTTTAATAAACCAATTTCAAAGTGTATACAGTATTTAATATAAATACATATAGTTAAACAATAACAGCTTGCATTATTTCATTTTAAAAGGTTAGATAATAAAGTTAATAAAAAAATTGTTGTGAATGCTGAATTGAGATGGGTGAGATTGGAAATGTAATTGTAATATTGCTGTAAAATGATTATATATTATATGTAATCTGTGCTTTCAGGCCCACTTGACGCTCATCAAAAACAAACACATGCGCAGACAACTCCTGAAGCTTAGTAACATTTCCTTCAAATGAACTAACCCTGGAACATGATCTTCTCTGGAGCAGGTTATCTTCAGAGAGTGAGTTGCTATGGTTACTTACATACCCTGAAAATGATCTCCGTTTTTGGAACCGCAAGTTGGGGTTATCAGCTAACTAACCCTTAAACTTACCCGGGTATGTCACATAACCAGCTTTCTGGAGTGCACCCCTGATCCTCAAATACTTCAAAACAAAATCCTAAAGGAACGTTGTGTTTGTTGACGCTCGTCTGGGAAACCGATAGTATAAAGGCATTTTTATGAAAGGAACATCCATCCATCCATTTTCTACCGCTTGTCCGAACTACCTCGGGTCACGGGGAGCCTGCGCCTATCTCAGGAGTCATCGGGCATCAAGGCAGGATACACCCTGGATGGAGTGCCAACCCATCGCAGGGCACACACACTCACTCATTCACTCACGCACTCACACCCTACGGACAATTTTTTCCAGAGATGCCAATCAACCTACCATGCATGTCTTTGGACCAGGGGAGGAAACCGGAGTACCCGGAGAGGAAACCGGAGTACCCGGAGGAAACCCCCGAGGCACGGGGAGAACATGCAAACTCCACACACACAAGTCGGAAGCAGGAATCGAACCCCCAACCCTGGAGGTGTGAGGCGAACGTGCTAACCACTAAGCCACCGTGCCCCCCTGAAAGGAACATAAATATCTAAATTCAACTAAGGCACAATCTTGGCTAAACTGCGTCTGTGAAACCGGGCCATAGTGTATAGTATGTCATTTGAGACACAACTTAAATATTCAGGGACAAGAGGGATCGGTATTGAAAAAAATAGAAAATACAGACACAAACTTTACGATTCAGGAGGAAAGAAGATATGGAAAAAAACTGTTAATTGAAAAAAACTTAATTGTGAGCTAGGATTAAAAGAAAGACATCTTTAATCATTAAACAAAAGAGTAGGTCATGAAAAAACATTCTGAAGAATCAGGAAGAGTTAACAATAGCAAATAGTAAAAGATACAGAAGAATATTATTGGAAAGCATGCAACTGGACTCAGTGAACCCTGTCAGTTAAATGATAAAACATGTACTTGATAGTCACATTATAAAGAAGAAACAATGAAATGGAAAAATAGGATGAACAGAACATGGACTAGAGGTGAAAAGTGACCAGAGCCGGAATCTCTTCCGGAACTTCATTAAAAACAGGATTTAAAACAAGACTCTGACAGAATCACCCGGAGGAGTTAATTGCCACCAGAAGATGGCAGTAGTGCAGCTCTATGAATCCGGATCCCATTAAAACTATATGTCTGCAGACCTGGAGCAGGCAGTTTCAGGCCCCCGTTGTTCCTCATTTGTCCAGTAGGGGGAGTTGAACGACAAAATATAATATTTGTAACCGAATCAAACTGTTAAACAAAAATGTAATTATGTATGTATGTTTCAGTTTTAAAAGTAAATAAATGAACTAAACTGAAACTGGAAGTGCTTCTGGACCAGTGAAAATGAACTATGGTAAAAGTGTAGTAACCATGTTGTTTTGTTGTTGTTGTATTGGTGACTTTTGGCAAAACCAATCTTACTACAGAAACCATATGGCTTAACTAACGATAATATACAGAACATGTTAAAGTATTTGTACGTGTCTACTAAAGGTCGTAATACATATCTTACAGGAGACAATAGATTTGCAATTTAGTGTTTTTGTCAATTGAAAAATGATTAATACACACAGTTGGATCAGATGTTTACTACAACAATAACATATAATCTACTGTAGCCTAGTTATATACAAATATACAGAAGACTTGAGTGTTTGTTGTGAATATATTTCATAGTTCATGTTTTTTTTAAGTTTTCGAGGAGCATACAGTTTTGCGCCCGTTTCGACCTTTTTGTCCATAAGGGGGCGCTGTACACTAACAACCACCAGAACAGAGCTAAGAACAGATAACTTCATCGTCCATCACGAGTTATGGTCAATAAACCTTTTTGTTATTAAGCAAACACCGACATGTATAGTTTTAAACGATTCATTGATATCTATATGAATTCATTTCAACATCTAAACAGATATGTACAGTAGTGTAATTTATAATCAAAGACAATAACATCTATAAATATTAACCAGATCGATGTTCTGTCTGGATCAACCTTGTATGCTTACTCGATATCTCTTCTTCATTTTCATCATTTTCTTTCTAATTGTATTTCGTTGTCTGTCTCTAGCCTTTGTGATGGCCTTTTCTGGTAAGATATTCTTCTTAGTCTGTTCACTTGCATTAATACATAACGTTACTACAGTAGGCTTATATGTATGTAGGCCGTTTCAATCGTTAGTAACAGTACAACTTCCTACAAAAGATCGTCATAATCACAACTAATAATTAATCACAGGTGAGAAAATCACGGTCAACATAAGTATTAGCCAGCAAATCATTTCTTAAATGTGTATTAAGAAAACAAAAGATCAATAATTGAACATCACAAACATGATCAAACTCAAATTGAAAACATATTTCCATATGGAATAAAAGAAATGGTCATATTATCTAATGTACACATACTATACTGTATATATAAATGGTTTTGGTACGCTTCATTATAAAGGTGTGTAACACATTTGGTAACTGCTTTACAGATCTGCTAATTTAAAATACATTCACATCAAAGAATTTCTTTATTAAAATATGATTATTTCAAACTCACAGTTTTTCCTTTCTCCTCAAAATGTCACTTTAATCTTGGCATGCTAGACATTATTTTTAGATGTTGACAGAATTTAAGTTTTTGGATGAGCTGTGCTTTTATCATTTAACAGTTAATAGATAAAGTCAACATTTAGAACAAGAAAAACCTAATGCATCTGTTATCAAAATATGCAGGATTAGACAGTCACAACTACACCTGACTGAATACTCCACCATTTAATGTCCTGTGTGTCATTTAAATCACATAACGTGATAAGAACAGTGTTAAGTCACACCACACACATTCACTTCTGCATCACAACACAGTAGTGGACAAAGTGATGGTGCTTTTCAACTGTATGGGTCCGTCAGGTTTACTGTAGCACGGCTCGGCTCGGTACAGCTCACTTCACTTCGGCTAACTTTGCTTTTCCACAGGGGTTTAGAAACCTCTTCAAAGTGTAATCAATCAATCAATCAATCAATAATCAATACATTACATCAGTTCAAATTGGTTGACTAACAATGACAATACTTTTACAACATGTGTTTGTCATATTAATTCATGTTTTTTAGGTATTCCATTCGTGTTTTTAAAAATGAGAGTAAAAGTGTCAAATGAAAGTAATAAAGATTAAATAATGGTGCTAACCATGCAGTTCTACATGAGATCAATGCACACTGTTCATGTGCTAACACTAAACTGTAAATATTTGTTAGAAAATTAATTAGAAAATGTACACTAAAAGGCTGTAAAAATCACCACTGTGTTCAAAATACTATATGCATTTTGACTAGCCTTACTTAACAAAGACATTTAACAACAATAACAAAAATCATTAATTTTGCCCTGGCGCCCACTTAATGTTGGTTTGAATCAGGTGCTTTGTATAGAGAGCCATCGAAAATATTCTGGGAGGGGTGTCCTGAGGGCCAGGATTGGGAAACATTGATTTAATTTTTTCACAGAAAAACATTCATTTTTTTTTGCAGTTTATTATACTGTTAAAGGGTGTTTTTTGACTATGAAACATGAAATGGTTTAAGGGAAAAGAAAGCAAGAGCTGCTGGTGATGAGAAAAATAGAACAATAGAAAGTGTTCACTTTATTCTTATCACCTCTTACCTGTCTCTAACTCTCCCCCTATTTGTTTTCTAGAAAAAGAGAAAAGAAAAAAAAGTATTCCTTCATTTCTGCAGGTTAAATGCTTGTCTAATTTGGGTAGATTGCTATGACTGAGCTCACCACTAGATGGCGGTGTTTCATATAAAGAATAGCCAGTATTCGTTGTATTTTAAAATTTGTTAACTTTTTTATTCTGCTTTTTATTTTACTTTTATGCCTTAAAATAATTCTGCTATATGATCAAATCAACTAGACATGCCGTGGGACTGATTTATATTGTGCATTTATTATACGTGTGCACTGAATTTATGTGTAAGTGATTTAGGGTCTCATGAAATCAAACAGCCCTCTATGAAACAATGTTTTACGTAAAAATGTTTTCTTTCACTAAAGCTACAAAATAACACAGTAAACTTCCCCGATACAATTTCTCTAAATCTAAAGAGTCGTGTGTTTTTTTGCCCCAAGATTTGTAATAGAACTGATTTACGTACATTTCGTTACGTGATGCCCAAAGCATTCTGTGAGTTTACTCTGAGAGCATCGGCCAATCATGGCTGCCCCTCTTATCACCTTCTTTGTCCCCCTGTGGCTCTTTTGAGGCGCTCTCTGTTTGGGCTCTATTGATGACATCATCTAAGCTGTCAGTCTCATCTTCGCTCTGTCCCCCAAGGCCTAGAAGTGACATGCACCATTGCACACCAATATCACAGTCCGTCCGTTCCCTTCTTTTGTGCTTTGCATGGACAGATTATGTTTGACAACTTCGTTTAAATCACATTCAACTCATTTTACATTATCTTTGACTTTACATGCTGCACTAACTTTCCACACATATTTGTGTAACTTTCTTAACAAATTTTTCATTATGTTATACACATAGACAATCTTATCTTAACCACAGCAGCGATCTTGTATACCAATATTCTTAAAAAAATTAAGTGACAATATAAACATTTACTGACTATTTAGGGTTTCAATCTTTCAAAAAGTTGAGATGCAAGTTGTTGAGAAAGCATTAGAGAACAGATTGGTATGCTTTTTATGTTGTATTGTTAGTTTTATGATTGCTACTTGGAATTGTGGTCTGATCTTGTCTTATGTTGTATTGTTAAGTTCTATGATTGTTTCTTAAAATGCTTTATTACCTTGTTGTTGTGTTAACTATTTATCTTTTAGGATGACACGTAACATTCTGTCCTGGGACTACAGATGAAAAATAGCTTCTGCTAATTCTGGTACATTTACTGTAATGTTTATTAACGTGCCTGTTAAATAAATAAAAATAAAAAGGACTATAATTCAAAACAAAGCAAAAAATCATTTGTCTATGTTATCTTTCATTAAGAGGGTAAACTCTTCTGAAACCACTTTTGACTTTGCAGATCCCTCATACTTTTAACCCCTAGTGCCCATCCCTCGTTCTCATGTGGGCATCCACTTTTCAATATCCAGTTAACTCCTGAATAATAATAATTCAAATAATAAAACATTTTTTATTATTTTAGAGGGGAAATTCATGATCAATTAGTTGTGTTTCGTGCTAGAAGAAATAATGTTTATTCACAAGTTTCCAGAGAAAAAAAATCAACATTTTACATTTTAACGAAGTAAATCAAAACGCAGTTTGAGGCTAATTCTTTTTATCCATTTTTACATGACTCATAGAATGTGTTGTTGACTACATCTGTACACCATTGTGGGGAAATATGAGGACTAGAACGATGATGGCCTGTTAAACACTAACCGTGTGTGTCCAGCAGGGAGCATCTTGATCCAATTTAAGACCAGGATAATTAAAGACATAATAAATCATTTATGTGCTAAAATAATCCTATTGTACGGGTGTTTATATATCATACATGTGCTGGACACATGAAATCACTTATCTTTCTTCGCTGTAAAAGGTAAAAATTGTATTCCACGTGTATTCCATCCCAAATCCCAAATGAGTTCCAGAAAATGTAATTCTGCTGGATGAACCAGTTCATGTCTATGGATTCGTCCCATTTCATCGTGTCACAACTATAATAGAAAGAAGGAATTCATTTAGTTTTTATTTGTCATATGACAGCGAGACCTCTACCAACCGTCTCAGTAGCATTCATTGCTTCCTCTGAAGTTAAGAGCTCAGGAGAGCCAAGCACCCACGAGAAATGAATAGACACAATGCAGTCCCGAAGAGAATGGTGCTTTTAGACGTCAAGGAAGAGACCATTTGTCATCAAGTTTCACTCTTTCCAGACAATTGTTCAATTTCTCTACACCAGGGCTGTCCAATGTCGGTCCTGGAGGGCCCTAGTGCTGCAGAGTTTAGCTCCAACTTGGCTCAACACACCTGTTTTGAAGTTTCTAGTCTGCTTTTTTGAGACCTTGATTAGCTGTTCAAGCAAGTGTACGGAATCCTCTCGTGGAACTGTGATGTCACTCGCATGAAGTCAAACAAGCCTATTGTTGCAGATGTCTCTCGTAGTGAACACGCTAACAAACTGGAGAGTTCATTCAGGTGTTTCATATAGAGAGCGTCTAAAACATGCTGGCTCAAAGTGCCAAGACTGAAATTGAGAAACACTGCCTTGAATGGTATATAAAAATCCATAAAACCAAATGACCACAGTTTTATTAAAGAAACTATATGAGAAGGAACTACTGTGTTTTTTTTAAGCTGACCATGGTACGTGTTAGACAGGAAACAGACAAAGGTTATTCCAATATTACACATTTTTACCACTTCCAGTGAAGACCTTTCCAATCTATCAGGTCCATCTGATCAAGAACATTAACTAATAATTAAAGGGATACTTCACCCAATAAAAATTCTTTCATCATTTATTCACCTTCGAGTTGTTCCAAATGTGTATAATGAAACACAGAGAAAGATATTTGGAAGAATGCTCATAACCAGACCGATTTTGCCCCCCATTGACTCATATAGTAGGAAAAATAATTGTATCATTTTGTTTGTTCTGTTGAAAACATAAGAAGATATTTTGAAGAATAGAGGACAGCAAGCGGTTCTGGGGCACTTTTGACTACCATTGTAGTTTTTCTCCTATGGGAATCACGTGGGGGAGAAAACTGTCTTGGGGGCATTCTTCCAAATATCTTTCTCTGTGTTCATCAGAACAAAAGACATTTATACACATTTGAAACAACTGGAAGGTGTTCATTTTTGCGTGAAGTATCCCTTTAACAGACGATGTTTATTCTCAAATCTCGCTGCAGTTTCACATTTTAAACGTGGCTGTGAATGTTTAATCATTCATCGGCATAATCAATAAAAATGTAAGTAATCTCGACCACATTGTTCCTCGGGGTGTAAACTCTGCTCTGCTGAAATACACAATGATTTTTACAACTTTATGGTCCTTTGTGTGGCCGGGCCTTAACCTATGATGTGCTACTGTAACACCGTGTCTAGACCGGATGCGGCGCGACAAGAGACAATAGAAGGCATTAGAACACATGTGAACACATATTTACACATGTCGTCCACACCGGACGTGGCGCGACAATCCTATTAGAACAAGCGGTGTGTGTAGACATGGTGTTAAGAGTGTGTGACATATTGTGTGTGTACCTGCTATGGTGAGAGTAATCTCTTGTGTGGTGGATGTGGACGTAGCGACGCTGTTTTGTGTTAAAGCTTGTGTCAGACTGGAGTTATTGATGGTCAGTGTGATTTCAGAAGCATTGTTGACACCACTCAGAAGACCTGCCGCACCGCCGGACACATGTGAGAGCTCTTGAGGAAGTGAAAGGACACACAAAACAAGGGTTACACGTCTATAAAATAAAACACGTTAGGCTATTTCTTGCGGCTGTTAAGATAACATCACAAGAGCTTCTGGGCATAGTTGCCAACTCTCGCGAGACAAATAAGCAACCTCAGCTTTAAAAACAAGCCCAAAACAAGCCCAATATAATTTTATTATGTATTTACAATCGTTCTAATTTATAATTAACTATTTTTGTACAATAAATGAGCCTGCAACATTTAAACTGGATTTTTTTTTTTTTTAAATCAGCAAACTGCGGGGCACGGTGGCTTAGTGGTTAGCACGTTCGCCTCACACCTCCAGGGTTGGGGGTTCGATTCCCGCTTCCGACTTGTGTGTGTGGAGTTTGCATGTTCTCCCCGTGCCTCGGGGGTTTCCTCCGGGTACTCCGGTTTCCTCCCCTGGTCCAAAGACATGCATGGTAGGTTGATTGGCATCTCTGGAAAAAATTGTCCGTAGGGTGTGAGTGCGTGAGTGAGTGAATGAGTGAGTGTGTGTGCCCTGCGATGGGTTGGCACTCCATCCAGGGTGTATCCTGCCTTGATGCCCGATGACTCCTGAGATAGGCGCAGGCTCCCCGTGACCCGAGGTAGTTCGGACAAGCGGTAGAAAATGGATGGATGGATGGATGGATCAGCAAACTGCAACAAAACGTGAGGGCACACTTTAACCATTCTCGATGACCTGTGAGCAGAATAGGGTTGGAGAGATGGAAAAGAAGAAAAAGATAAGAGCCTTAAAGGGAGCAACACAGCCACATATTTATAGCTTAATAAAATCAATTAGAACCAAATGTATCTGCTATTACTAGTATTCTATATGACTACTTGTTTTTTTATTTATAGCCTGTGATAATTAATTAATTACAAAATCATTGAAAATTTTACCTATTAAAAAAAGTCTCCTCCCTCTCCTCCCCTGCACCATCCATATTCTCCCCTGTCTCCTCTCCATCTCTCTACATCCCAACACTGAAGCGCTGCAACATATCCAGTCTTTAAGTTTTGTATCCTTTTCCCAGTCTGTGTTGTATTTTTTTCCATACTTGGACCACTTTGTTGGTGCCATTGTTTGCTATAATTTACATGTTTTATATTTATGTCCATCTAAATGTCATCGCTTGGACAACGTCACGCGCCTGTACTTTGAATTAGATTATTCACCAATGAGGGGAGAGGGGTAGGAGGGGGCTGAATGTTTTGACGAAATACGTTACAAGAATTTATATTACTTCATTGATTGGCAATTAGTTGTAATCTGAAAGTGTCAATCAATGCATGCGAGTAAAACGGTGACCATAAATTAAAGTAACAAAGTTGCTTGTCAAATTTTCCTAACAAGCAACAATTATTTTTTAAATAAGCCCAAAAAAACGCAACACGCGACTTATGATTTTTTACAGCGACTTGATAAAAAACAAGCCCAAAGTCGCGGATTACAAGCGGACTTGGCAACTATGCTTCTGGGTTTGTATGAATAATTATGGACTGCGCAATTTTAGCCTAATATTTGAATATGTTATTTGAATCATTTTTAACGTCAATTCAAACTGATCCAACAAATGCAGATATACTAGATTTGATTATTTCAACCAAGCATATCGCTGCTTCCCTTCTGAAACCTCCTATCTCCATATTTTGTGATATTTAATTTTTGTCATAAATCATTATTATTAATCACCCTTTATGTCTGTCACTGGGTTTGGCAAATGTCTAACCAATAAAGTATTAAAAAGTGCTTGTCAAATTTGGCATCTCAATATTAAAGCATTTAAGAAGTACAGTGTTTTTTTTCTTTTTCCTGAAATACAGCAAATTTGGACATACAGTCAGGTCCATAAATATAGCGCCTCAGTATCTCTGTGAACTATTGTCAGATTACAATCCATCACGCACACTTTCACAAGTTCAGTCACATGTATTTCACAGGTAAATCTTGTAGAAATTGGTGTAATGTCTGACTGTCACACTGTTGAGAACAATATAAATTCTCGTAGAAAGAGACGCAAACAAAGAGAGTTAGACACTGTGTGAGTTTTGAAGTGACCATCTTGCATCATTCACTACCAATCAACACCTAACCAATCAACTTCCAACACGGAACATAAAAGATCGCCACTTACCTCTTCTTTGAGTTCGAACCCGAAGCAGCATTGACTTGTCCCCATCCTCCCCACCACCACCAGGAGGTCCCTGTCCATACAACCCCAGGGGGTTGGCTACGTCCCCGCCCTCATCTCAAGGCAGGAAGTGGAGGAGACTTCTTGGGCCTCTGGATGCGAGCCACGTACAGGGCCCACTCCATATTACAATATTCAGCAATCAAATATTTATTTATCATCATTGGACACCTACAGTCAGGTCCATAAATATTGGGACATCGACACAATTCTAACATTTTTGGCTCTATACACACCACCACAATGGATTTCAAATGAAACGAACAAGATGTGCTTTAACTGCAGACTGTCAGATTTAACAACAGTTTGCATATGTGCCTCCCACTTGTTAAGGGACCAAAAGTAATGGGACAGTTGGCTTCTCAGCTGTTCCGTGGCCAGGTGTGTCTTATTCCCTCACTATCCCAATTATAATGAGCAGATAAAAGGTCCAGAGTTCATTTCAAGTGTGCTATTTGCATTTGGACTGTCAACGGTCAAGATGAGATCCAAAGAGCTGTCACTATCAGTGAAGCAAGCCATCATTAGGCTGAAAAAACAAAACAAACCCATCAGAGAGATAGCATAAACATTAGGCGTGGCCAAAACAACTGTTTGTAACATTCTTAAAAAGAAGGAACGCACCGGTAAGCTCAGCAACACTAAAAGACCCGGAAGACCACGGAAAACAACTGTGGTGGATGACCGAAGAATTCTTTCCCAGGTGAAGAAAAACACCCTTCACAACAGTTGGCCAGATCAAGAACACTCTCCAGGAGGTAGGTGTATGTGTGTCAAAGTCAACAACCAAGAGAAGACTTCACCAGAGTGAATACAGAGGGTTCACCACAAGATGTAAACCATTGGTGAGCCTCAAAAACAGGAAGGCCAGATTAGAGTTTGCCAAACGACATCGAAAAAAGCCTTCACAGTTCTGGAACAACATCCTATGGACAGATGAGACCAAGATCAACTTGTACCAGAGTGATGGGAAGAGAAGAGTATGGAGAAGGAAAGGAACTGCTCATGATCCTAAGCATACCACCTCATCAGTGAAGCATGGTGGTGGTAGTGTCATGGCGTGGGCATGTATGGCTGCCAGTGGAACTGGTTCTCTTGTATTTATTGATGATGTGACTGCTGACAAAAGCAGCAGGATGAATTCTGAGGTGTTTCGGGGAATATTATCTGCTCATATTCAGCCAAATGCTTCAGAACTCATTGGATGGAGCTTCACAGTGTAGATGGACAATGACCCAAAGCATACTGCAAAGCAACCAAAGAGTTTTTGAAGGGAAAGAATTCGGACTGTTATGCAATGCCCAAGTCAATCACCTGACCTGAATCCGATTGAGCATGCATTTAACTTGCTGAAGACAAAACTGAAGGGAAAATGCCCCAAGAACAAGCAGGAACTGAAGACGGTTGCAGTAGAGGCCTGGCAGAGCATCACCAGGGATGAAAGCCAGCGTCTGGTGATGTCTATGCGTTCCAGACTTCAGAATGTAATTGACTGCATAGGATTTGCAACCAAGTATTAAAAAGTGAAAGTTTGATTTATGATTATTATTCTTTCCCATTACTTTTGGTCCCTTAACAAGTGGGAGGCACATTTGCAAACTGTTGTAATTCCTACACCGTTCACCTGATTTGGATGTAAATACCCTCAAATTAAAGCTGACAGTCTGCAGTTAAAGCACATCTTGTTTGTTTCATTTGAAATCCCTTGTGGTGGTGTATAGAGCCAAAAATGTTAGAATTGTGTCGATGTCCCAATATTTATGGACCTGACTGTATTTGAAAGAATTATTATATAATTAAATGATCAAAATGTTTTGTAGACATATGTTTCATATGTCATTAGCTACTGATGCCTTCAACACAACACATGATTTAAAATGGTAACTATTTAGCCTATAGGCTCCTTAAACAAACAAAGAAACTTAACATAAACTGTTAAAAGTGATAGCAATGTATGCAAAAAAGTGACGGAAATCTGGCAGCCTGCACGTTTCTTACCTTGACCACCTCTCTCACATATAGATCTGTTTTCTTCAAAACATCAGTCATTTATATGTCATCATGTAGACTTCTTACAAAATATTTTTTTTAAGTATTTTAAAAGTAAAAAAAGACAATCACTAAAGTACATTTACATTTTACATTTACTAAAGTATGTTGATACAAAATAAGGAAACAAGTATCAAACTGTTGGAGATTTTGTGTCGGATTTTCAGCTTCTCTTCAGCACCTGCAGCACATTCAACAAGGTGAGACTCACTGCTGGACTGATTCAATAAATCAGCCACAAACAAGAGATGTGATTCAAAGCTTTATACTTTATCATGTCACTTTTGCACTGTAAAACATGTTTTCATCATTCAGCAATATCTTTGTTTTCATATTTAACTTTTTATAGTAATGTAAAATAAAGATCCATTTGTGAATTAACAACATGAACTGACAATGAACAACACATCTACAGTATTTATTAATCTAATGTTCTATTCAGAATTTAAAATCAAATAGATTTTAGATATTATAACCTTTGACATTAGACCATGAGTCTACAAACATTAACAAAGATTGTAATGTTACAATGTGTTGTGTTACAAAAGTTGTAAAAATATATTGTTCATTGTTAGTTTTTAGTTAGTTTTCTATTACAATTTTTCATTAATTTCTGCTTTAATGTTAAGAGTTTATTTTTCTTTAGATGATTGTTCTACAAGCATCGTTATCACTGTCGTACATTATAGAAGGAGGTATTTTAACTAATATTATCATGCTTCTCTTTTAAGAATTAAACCTGAATGTGCAGATCAAATAAACGTGAGTTCTAGGCCACATTTTCACATTATCATTACACATAAAAAAATTCTCATGCTTACAGTGGTGTTTTCAAAGTCCTTTGCGGTATACATTTTTCACAAATTTTACATTTCAAAGTAATTTCAGCCATCTGCAATGTATTATCAAACACCTGTGTAGATACAGGAAATGAATTACATGTTTTTATGCATACTTTTTGTTTGAGTGTTTCATTGGCAATGCAGAAAATACTCTACTTCAAATAAAACATATAAAACTGCCTTAACTCAGGTGTACAGAAGAGCTTTACTGAACATACAGTATCCCTGAACTAAAATTACTATTTAATATCATTAAAAAAGTAATAAGCATAATATATCCATGAATTATTTGATGAATCAATTATAAACGTGGTTACCAAAGCATAACATAAAGGTGCCGAAAAAGGTTCTTCGATACCATAGATACCATCTTTAACATCTGAAAAACTTTTCTGTTTCACAAAAGGTTCTTTGTGGCGAATAAGGAATAATAAATGAACTGCCTTTCATTGGCTCTGTTCTTGTACATTGACAATAATGTTTCATCTAATCCAATAAACAAAATCTCTAGTATGCAATATAAGTTAAGCAAGTAAATGTAACATATATGATGAATTTGTAGGTTTTCACTATCGATATATAAAAAGTCAGCATGAATAAGTTCTGTGTTGTCAAAGTTGACAAGCAGTTTTAATAGTTTTTATTGACAAACATAAAGGATGACTAATAATAATGATTCAAATTACAAAATGGAGGTCCAAGGTTTTGAAGGGCAGCAAAATGTAATTATAAACAAGTTAATGTACAGCAGGATTCATTCTTAGGACAGATATCGAATAGAAAGCATACTGAGAAAAAGTCTGAAATTCAGACATAGCATGTGCAATAGGCTACTTATGTGAATCTCCTCACTGATGGCCAAAAGCTAAACATATCTCTTTAAGTATTTATTTCACAAATTTAATTATACGAAAGACAAATTTTAGTTTCATTTCTGTGTAAATGTTTTTCTGAGAAATGAAGGTCATGATGTATTTGAGGAGGTGTGTAGCTCTTGAAATGAAAGGGAAATGTTTGTTTGACTAACCTTTTGTTACTTTGCTTTCAAAACTGGATCAGTCTAAACATTTTTTTATTTTTCAACCAGCACCAGCAACAGTCTTTTCCAGTTGTTTTTATGTTGAAAGTCTGCCAACGTTTTATAAAGTTGAGAAATCAGTTTTGTTGTTGACACAGAGCGTTCGTTTTTTCTTTTTTATCTTGGTAGTGTTTATTTACAATAATTCTTTGAAATCAAGACTCCTCTTGTCCTTACAGACTATTTCTAGTGATTCAATAGGATGGCAGATCCACCAAAGGGCGGGGTTTGTTGAAAGGAAAAAGAGACTGAGGATTAGGTTATGTGTGTACAATTTGTCTGTGTAAAACAATAAAAAGACAGCAAGGCTTTGAACAATATAAGGTGAGTACACAATTTAAGTTAATTTTAATGAACAAAGAAGAGTTGGAAAATAAAAGCATCATCTTTTTTACTTGCTGTCACTCAAAACCCAGACGACAAGGAAGTAACTTTTAGTTTCGTTTCTGTGTAAATCTATCTCTGGGTGTGAGGGAGATTCTGAACAACACTCTTTCACAACCAGCACACGGCATTCAATGTCACATCTCATGTTTATTTAGCTAGACAGAATGCTGTGTACATTTGCTTTCTATGACTCTGATGCTTATAAACACGTATAATAGTCATAAATAAAAAAATACAGTACATGATGAGCCATGTTGATTCTTTGTAGTGTGTTATATATTAGGCTATATAGAGTTTTTAGGCATTTTCAGTGTTAAGTCATTCAAAAGACATTTACTGTAAAGTGTTGCAAAGATTTTATTGTTGAACACTCACCAATCATTTTTGGTTCATGATCACATATTTGGCAGAGAGAATCTGAAAAAAGTGCAAACTAGGGATGTTGCATTATACTGGTATTGACAAAAACCATAATCATAATTGATGTTATGTTAATACTACACATATGATGTTGTTAATAATCAGACCAATAACCTGTTGACATTGTGGTGGTTTTGCACCATTTTAGCATTTTGCCTGAATAACCACAGTGTATACAAATTGTCTCTGCCTCCCTACTCATATTTTTAACAATAGTTCTTTCCTCCATTAAAAAAAGAAAGAAAGAAAAATGTTAATGCAAAATATTATGGTACGTAAGTGTTTCAGAGCACTACAGGAGATGGATGAAGATTCAGCCACTGAATCTGAATCAGAATGGGACCCAGAGAGCAGTTCAAGTTCTGATTGGAGTGAGGATGAAGGAAACAGACAACAAGAGAAAAAAAGAAAGGTGAAAACACGAAGTTGTAACGTGAGTGAGCAGAAAGGAACAAAATTGGTCAAGAAAATAGGAGGCACGAGTAAAAGTTGTGAGAGTGAGTAAATATCAAATTACAAGAACAACCATTGATTGAAGCAGTACATTAAATACTGTTGCATGTTATGTTTCATGATGCTATAGAATAACCTTTTTTGTTTATATGGTTCCATAAAGAACCTTAAACATCCGAAGAACATTTGTGTTTCACAAAAGGTTTCTTGTGGCAAAAAAAGGTTCTTCAGATTATAAAATACCAAAAAAGACATGGCTCTGTAAAGAACCTGTGACTGAATGGTTCTTTGTGGTACCAAAAATGGTTCTTCTATGGCATCGCTGTGAAGCACCTTTATTTTTGGGAGTGTAGTCTTGTTCATGCCTGACATACAATCTTTGTTTTAGATGCCAGCCAGTCTTTGGAAGAACTGATGGAAAACGATTCTCAACTTACTGTTACATGTGGAGATAAAGAGGGTTCCCTGGATCTGGAGAAATTTGGTAAAAGTAGGCGCACATTTTTTTTAAGTAACTGATATCTGTAAAGGCCTTACAGCAATGCTTGATAGAACTTTACAGACATTAGGCAGACTGAACTTCAAACTGTTTGTGTGTCTTCAGAGGAGAATTGCATCTTTAGTGGAGGGCGGTGGTTCCAGCCCTCGGGATTTGAGAAGTTTGGAGGAAAAGAGAAAAGCAAGAAGTGGAGGAGCAGCATCCTTTGCTGCGGTGTCCAACTCCAGAAACTCATAGAGGTGCAAGTGTGATTTTAGCACTTACTAACACTTTTAACTGCAGTTAAAATACGAAAAATGCTTAATAATGCTAATCAGATCATGATTTTGTATTTAATCAAATTAAATCAATCTAAATCTTTAATAATGTGAATGGATAGAAGTTTCATTATATAAAACTGGCATAAAATAAAATGTTCAGTAGAGGCTTATCTCACATCTTTCATCTTTGTGTTTTATTTCTATTCGTATAGGATAAACTTATTTCATCCCCAAACTTTAAAAAAAGTAGAATTCAAGTTGAACAGGTTTGTCTGTTTTTCACTAGCACAAAAATATATATTTATATTTTTTTTTAAATAACGAAAACATTTGCACTTGTGTTTTCTCTCTAACAGAGTAATGGTTCACCTGTTACTGCCAGACTCCGGGGAATGAAGGTAAGACCCTGATAAAAATATCACAGTCCCCGTGAATTATTATGTCAATGCATTGCGGCAACTTTTCAACACATTTCTTAGAAGTGTTAAGTTGTGAAATACGGAGTAAATTTCACACAATATTGTCTGTTACATTACCAGAGGAACTCTTCTAAATCCTCACGTGCTACTCCGACAAGCTCTTGTGCTACTGGCAGCGCTAGAGAAACAAAGGTTAGCTGCAGATACCAACAATTCACAGTACATATCGTAAGATCTGTACAAAAAAGCTAACCCAAAGTTGGATTTCAGAACATGACCATTGCGACCTTTACCATAATCTTTTCTTTTGATCACAGTCCAGGAAAAGGCTGTTTCCCTCCACCTCAGGTCAGTATAACAATAAAAGAAGTTAGAAAAAGTAATGTTTTATAAGATGTATCTTAAGTGCTTGTGCATTTGTTGCAGAATCAGAAAGAAAGTATAATGGCCACCATGAGGACAAAGGCAACAGCAACAATGAGGATGAAATTGACATGACGTTTCAAGGTCCCACCTTACCTGTTACCTGTGAATCTCTATTTGGCATTCTACACAAAAGTCGCTTTGCCACAGGTTTGTTTCACATAATATTTCTAACTGAAGATTCTCTCTAGACTGGTTGCATATTGTGAATGTATACAGTATAGCGCCACAGAGCCTCTGAGATGTGCTGTGATTGTCTCAGGGTTTTGTGGGAAATGCATAAGAACTGAGGATTTCTGGCTGACCCCTGAAGAATTCATCAGATTGAGCAAACAAGATGGAGCATGGAGAAAAGACATCGTGACCCATGGAAGACCGCTCGGAAAACTTATAATGGTACAAACAGAGTCATTGTTGAGAGGAGAACAGAAATTAAACTCAAGAAAGTGAATTTCTAGATTCATTTAAATGATGTTTTAGGAGGAGTACGTGCAGATAACTAACCCGGCTGGCTTGCTATGACCAATCTCACAATCAGATAACTAACCCGGCTGGTTTCCTATAACCAATCTCACCAATCATCTTTTAGCCAGGGAGAAAAACCCCTACAAATAGACAAGACGCCCTACCCTCATTCTCTCTACATTTACATTTACATTTAGTCATTTAGCAGACGCTTTTATCCAAAGCGACTTACAGATGGTTTAAACAATCGAAGCAATTCGGACAACATAAGTACAACAAAAAGCATAGCAGCGTCCCAACTCCTCGCCATCATCTTATTTTACCGCAGCATAACAGGAGGGAACGACCTGAGTCCCGGCACACACCGGACCCGGGGCCCAATTGCCGGACAAGGGGCAGGTGCTCCGAGTTCGGAGGAACCACCAAGCTCGGAGCCCTCTCCCTGGGACAGCACCCCAAATACTCATAATATCTGTCCCTCATCTGTAGTTATTATATGCGAGACGAATTTGTGAATCCCTTTCAATAAACAGTATCTTGCAACTTTAACATTTATGATACACTAATTGGTCAATTTTCCTCTGCTACCTAGGAAAAGGTTTTGGAACCACACGCGCACAGAACTGTGAATGTGACGTCTGTCTAAAACTGGATCAAGACACAGTAAGCCATCGTTCACAATAAAAAACAAGTCAAAACACTCATGTGCATCAAATTTGTGAAGAAGTCAATTTTAACGTCTGTCACAAAATCATTTTGTTTTTATGTCCAATTACAGAATGATGATGTGTGTTACATGTGTGACTCTGAAGAAGATCTGGTGTGCTGTGATGAGTGTCCACGAGCTTTTCATCCACACTGTCACCTGCCAGCTGTAGACGAAGACTGAGAGGTGAGAGAGAGAGAGAGAGAGAAAGAGAGAGAGTAGAGGAGAAGATTTAGACACAGCCTAAACAGATGTGTAAAATAATATTGTGTTTGTGTGTTGTGTGTTGTGAACAGAGGTCAATGGTGCTGTACATTTTGCATGATGAAGAAAGTTAAGGGGTCAAATCAAACGACACCACAGGATGTTTTGAACAGTCCACTTTCTCAATACAGACTGGTAAAATCACAAAAACATAACAAACTAATGAGTAATAAACAATGCTGTTGGTTTGATTTTCATAAAACAAAAAAAAGAAAATATATTACTTAAACCCCCATAGAAATAATGCTGCAACAACAAGCATGTAAATGGGAAAACATTTATTCTTGAAATTAATAGCATAAACACACATTGTGGTGGGTGAGGAAGTGTTTTTATCCAACCAACACATGTATTTATATGTTTGCTTTTCAGCACTGCCAGTATCTGCTGTTACACCTACATGAAGTAAATCATTTTTATTTGTTTTGTGTGCATTGATTGTGTTGCAGTTACATTTGTACTTATAGCCGGTGATTTAATGCGTTTCATGTGCACTGCTGGTTTACAGGTTTCTGTCAATAAGGACATGTGTGAAACTCATGACGTGAAGCAGAATTTGCAGAATGACAGTTATCAAACAGTGGGCGAGTTTGTCACTGATATTGAACACATTTTTCAACAATGCACATCCGTAGGGGTGAGATTTACAGCAGTTTACACACATAAAGCCTTCACCATCTGATTTATTTTTTTTTTTGTTGTTTTTGTGTCCCTTCTCTGTAGGATGACGACTTGAGTAGAATTCAGAGTTTGTTTAAGAGGAAGTTTGAAACCATCTTTAAGCCCCTATAACATAAGGGCATAGCCAACATTTCTGTTGTTAGAACTAAAGGAAATTGAAAAAAAGATAGTAAAGAGATTTAGCTCAAGAATGTAAAAAAAGTTATTGATAAACCATATTGCACTTGTCAAAAAGAGAAACATTTGCAAATGGGGTATATGCACGCATGCCCGCTAAAATCTCAACCATCTCTGTTACATCCGGCGCATGTAGCGTCCATAGGAAACAATGGCTTTCGCTTCAAGTTGCACCTCAGATTACGATCAACGATGCGAGTCTTATTCTCCAAACACTGTCATACATCGACAACCAAAAAGGAGAAGCGATACTAAATATAATTATAAATAAATACGTCAATAAACAAAATAAATGGAAAAATCCAGCTTTGTGTTTTCTCATGTCATTGATGACATACAGGCTTATTTATAGATATCTTAGGCTAAAATACATTTTGACTTCAAAAGGGCCGAGGGCTAGTTACCTCCAAGTGTGTGAAAATATACATGGGAATAAATAAGAGGTTAGGAGACACACACAAACTGTATACATCAAAATAACACAGATAACAAGTGTCAATATTGATCATGTTTTTGTTGTCGTTTATGAGTTCGATTGAGACACTCTGTTTTAGAGTTAGACAATCCGTCTTTTGCTCAGCAGCAAAGTTTAAGCAAAAATTATTCAAAAACTCGTATTGAAGAAGCCTTCATCAGACTGCAGGTATAGCAGCTCAACAGATGCATGTGGCAGCTCGAAAGCAGGTAGGACAGGTTATGTAGTTGTTTTTGTTAGGCTGATGCTGCACGTTTGCTCAACTTTTTCCACAGCTTTGCTTTAACACTTCGCTGTGTCACTAAATACATTGGGAATATACAAATACACCACCCACACTTAAACGGTTGTAAATTATGAATGATGGAAAACAGACCTAAAGTTGGTCTCTTATGATGGAAGACATTAAGATTATTGCCCACCAAAAAGTCACTTAAATAAAAGAATGAGAGAATTATTTAAGACCAGTAACTTTTTCTTCATCATTTATTTTGTAATAAACTGGTCAAATGTGTATTCCAAAGGCTTACACCTTACCAGTGTGTAGATGAATAGATCTATAAATCTACCACAGTGTATTGCTTAATCCTATTAATTGTTTTTCATTTATTTTGACATTCGTAGGCATGCGTCTCTGTTCTATAATATGCCACGTCACATATTCAAATTATCATGTAGGACACAGCCTCCAGCAGGGTGGTAAAAACAAACATTGTTCAGCAGTTCCAAACGTCTTCTACCTGTCACAGTCAGGGGAACTCGGAGGAGGCAAATGGCAGGCAGTGGTACAACAAAAGGTTTAACAAAAAGGGTTTTATTTTAACAAGAAACACAAAACAAAGACCCATGATGGGGTATAATAAAACAAGCAGGGTCAAGACAGTACGTTGACTAACAATAAACAACAGTTGATCTAAACTTGACTGCACACTTACTAGACTGGACAAGATCTTGGACAATAGGGACAGGAACATGAGTATGTGGAACAGGTAATTTACCTTACAATGATGTACGAGTAACATCCACACGTGAAACATGACCCAAGTAACATTAATAACCAAGGAAGAACTGAACTAAGGGAGAAATTAAATGGAACACATAACAAGGGCTACACAGGTGATGGGGATGAACTAGACAATGAGGTGCAGGTGCAAAAGTCAATGAGAACAAAAACACAGATGAGGGAGCGTGGCAAAATAACAGCCTAGGGGTAGAATGTAGAAAACTTGCCGGGGACACACAGGAATGTTACACTACCTGTAGTCAAAGAACTTTAGTATGTCACAGAAAGAGTGTTGCTTTCGCGGATCATATTTTGCTAGATTATAGTTGTAATTATAGTATAACTACTAAATTACAAACAAATTATGTGTTTGTTTATTCACATAATGTTATGAACTGCGAGGTAAGAGCAGCGTTTCAGGGTATAACAAAAAACAAGGTTCATTTAAAGCCAAAAAAACACAAAGCAAAGACCCACGGTGGGGTTTAAACGGGGAACAGGATCATAAACAGAAAACAACACGTGGAGTAACTGAAACTAGAGAAAACAATACAAAAGTGTAGTGGAGTAGGCGGGGCGAGACCGTGGTTCGAGACCGGTGAGTAATTGTTAAAGAGCGCCAGCTGTGCGCACAACCGGTCTTGAATCACGTAGGAGATCGGGAGCACATAAGAGAACGAGCGACCGGACCGTCACGGAGAGAGGACCGGGCCCGGACATGTGTTAAGTTGATTTATGTTTATGTTTGTGTTGCCGGCAGTCGTCCGTGAGGGGCTGCCGGCTGTTTACTTACTTTGTTATTATTTTATTAAATGTTTAAATGCCGGTTCCCGCCTCCTTCCTTCCTTTTAATGAACCTTATTACAAAAAGACTTACAAAGACTTGAATAATCCACAATTAACAGGCGAACACGCAAGGCAAGACAGACAAGGCATATGAAGCAAACAAAACGAACGAGCACAGGACAATAGACACGAGGATATCTTATAATGAGACAGACTAAGGATAATTAACAAGGGGCAGGTGTGGGTAACGAGGAACGAGATGGCGGGAGCAGAGACGCGGACCGGAGAGAGCGTATGGAAGGCCGTTAGGGTCAACATCTCTCTCTCACATAAAACATAAGGCTTCGTCACGAATCTGCCACAAGACCAAGAATAGACATTACATGAAGGCATACTCATGACACATAAACATGTATTTTTCCTTTTTTAAAGCGGAATGAAACAATTGGACATTTATCTGAATATTCTTTAACAATATTGCTACTTTTTTGCTTCTGCAAAATTTAAAAGGTCGAACTTTACCAATCAGAGCGTTTCAGAAGGAGGGATTTTATATAGACCGGAAAAATCCAGTCAATAACAATAGACTTGAAATATGTGAAATATAAAGTGTTTTTTGAAACTAGAAACATGAACATCCATTGTTAAACACACAAAAAAACATAATCAAAGCTTTAAAACTCTCCCTTAAATTATTTATTAAATTAATTCAGAAACTGCTTTACTTTAGATTAAACATAAAATATGCCCAACAATACCTTATACAACTATTAGTGAAACCGCCCTTTCAATGTATTCAGAAGCCTCAAATGTATCGGTCCAATACCTCACATATTATATTAATGGTTTGATACACATATGAATGTTAATGTCCTATATGCCTGGTTAATAATGCTTTGTTCTGCATGTTACTGAAAAGCAAAACATAAAACATCTGAGCTAACAGTACAGGCCTTCTGTCTGGTATTTTTACGACTATTCAGTGTATCTGACTGCATTACAGATGTAATCAATTAAGTGTTGGGGGAGATGTAGAGACATGTAAAGAACGTTTTTCATCTGATGCCTAGAGATAGTGTTTTTGTTAACTGGGTGTGTCTTCATCTACATAAAACGAAACAAAAAGGGAGAGTTGCATATAGGATGGCAAACCAGGAACACAGGTAACTAAGGTGTTACGAGACCAGAAGCTGTCAGGTAAATTAATGCGTTTTATGATTTGTATATTTTTTCACATTAAAGTACAAGTACTTTACAAGTAACTAACAGTATATTTGGTTTACCAAGCCATGCTCAAACAAAGGGACTATTTCGTGTATTTATACGTACGAGAAAATGTCACATAGATGGTGTTTAAAAACCCACTGGTGTTTTTTTATTAGGCTATAGCCTATCTGGTTTGGTGTAGGCATACTGTCAGTGCTCATCATTTTGTAGGTAAGTTATATCTAGCCAACGTTGAAAACTGTGATAATGTAATTTGTAAACAAATTCCTGATCGGTTTAGTCCTCTTTTTATAAAAACGGCAGCGGGCGCATTTTTTAGTCTACGCGGCTTTGACAGAACGGAGTGAAAGACACAAGTCATAACATCGGCATCTTTGCAGTTTACAAAATGTGTAATATGTTATGCATTCACACCATGTCACAAGGGTTACCACCGTCCAGCTTTGTGTTGTACCGCACAGCATTTTTCACCCCTCGTCCCGCACATCACATATTGAGAAAATGTCCCACATTTTCATCAGTCTGTGGGTTTTTAGTTCTCACATAAAGCGGCCATTGCAAACAACAAAACACGAACTAAGAACACAGTAACCAAATGAAGAAATCAAAACATAACACTTCCCACGATGGGGCAAAAAATTAACTAATACAAATAACGACACGACATCTAACAAACACGGCAAGGCAAGGGAAGGGTAGGCTAGGCAAGACAGGGCAACACAGGGCAAACGTATAGCAAGGCAAACTAACAATATGCTATGCAAAATATGTAAACACTCAAAACGAACGAGCACAAGACAACAAACTCGAGGGCATAATATAGGGAAACTAACAAAGGGTAAATAAAAGGGACAGGTGTAGGTAATGAAACACCGAAGGGAAGCTAATGAGGAAACGAGATGAGCGGGGGCAAAGACGAGACCGAAGAGAACACATATTATGTCGTGACCCACAATATTATGTTTCTCTCCACACAAAAGGAGGCTTTGCCATGACTCTGCCAGAAAATCAAGAAAGACATGACATGGAGAGGCAGAATCATGACATGTGTGTTTTTATGCGACAGCAACAAAGTTTTGCCTCTGTTATTTATTAACATTAAACTAAGTGGCTCTCCCATGACACAGTCATAACTTCTGCACTGGCAAAGAAAATAAAAAAATCATAGCACCCCCTGTTCAAAATACGTTCTATATATGTGAGTGGACAGAGGCAAATAGCTTATTAACACAAAAAGAATGGTTGGATAAATCAAACAATTCATCGTTAGGAAATAATGTTTTATCTGGACTTGCAAAATTAAATTAGGGTTCTGGCATAACAATATAATTCTAACCCAATGTAAGTTGACTGAGGTATATTTACTGACTTGCAAGAAACACTGTTTTATAGAATTGGTTGCAAAACACCTTACTGTCAGTCTATTCCCTCTTAGGCAGACACACAAGAATTAACGTCTACAAAAATATGGATTTGGGATTTTTCACAGATCAGCAACTATTCAACTTCTTCTGCAAAAACAAAACAAAGATGTCTATGATCAGTGACCCAATGACGCTTCTCCGCCACCTCAAAGACAATAAAATCATCAAAGAAGTTAATGAAGTAAGCTTGATTGTAGAGTTTTACATTGTGGCAACATCTTAACAAATGTGAATGTGAAAATACTGAAAAATGTTTACATTTAAAAGGTGTGCTTAAACATATGAGTAATAATGTGTAAAATCAAGCACTTTCCTTCTAGCACAAACACACTTTAACCTGTTAAACTCATAATCTCAAAATTACATCATAAAAGTATTCCCTTAATGTTTAGGCTACATGCATTTCTTTAACTCTAACTATCATATGTGGTATCATTTGAAAGCTTAGAGTCTCTAGTTTCTGGAGAATTGCACCATTTTTGCATTTATTGTACATAAAATGTCTTATTTAGGCTGAAATTCATCATATCCCCATGTCATTGATCCTTTAAAATCGTGTGTTTATGATCATGAACATTTTTCATAACCCTCAAATATGTTCAAGTTATATATCAAATGAAAGATCTTATTCTACAGAATATAGATCTCCAGTTGGATTTATTGATATTTTAGATTGAATGCAAGTCGAATTAATTATGATGTATGATATTTTTAAACAAACCTCTTCTAATATCTAAGATAATACCTGCATCCCACCAGTACACTTGCACAAATGCTACATAATCTTTTTCGTTAGGTTTTTTTCTACAAAATAAGTCCATTCCTACCTCTTTTCGTGGTTTTATAAGTTAAGTATCCGCTTCCAATGTCTCCCATCAATGGCTGCGAGAGCAGCGTGACATAAAAGCTTGGATATAGTTAAAAATTCTGGATTTACTTAGACCTATTGTTATTTCCATACAATTACAGCTGAGCAGAAGTGAAAAAAGTGCAAACAGACAGATGTTTAGTTGTAACACTTGCTAGAAAATAACTCAATATCATACTATCTATAAACTAGAGCTGGATATTGTTTGTACATCTGGCTCATTGTCTTGAAAACATTTTTCACACATTGGGATTAATTGTAACACTGTGTAAAATATTTTTCAAAGCCTAGTTAACAGTTGCTAGGAGTGTCTGACATGTTTCAGTATGGTGCAATTTTTTTGGCAACAAGACAGTGATTAAGATAATATAAGACTGGATTTGGTGACTGACACACATTATTGAGAAAAAGAAACGTATGAAGAAATGTATTTTCATATTGCAAAACACTCTCTGTCCACGTTTCCAATCACTGATGGCTCAACCCTGTTTGTGCCCTCTCACCCCTACTTTTAACGTTTCACAGTTGCCCCTTTGATTAAGCATTTCCTTGACAGACTATTTCAATTCACTGTCCTGTTGCTTTGTGACAAAACACCTTTTGGGTTAGGAGGCCATGTACTAAACATTAGTGAACATGACACCTAATTTGACTTTTAAATAAGGTCTGTCCATGTCTAACCTTACTTTCTACTTTTTTTTAAGATTCCTTATGACCCTGAGCACAGTAAAGATTGTGTCTATGGGGTGATGGACTTTATTGAAAAACAGGGAAATAAACATGTTAGAAAATTTTGGAATTGTGTGAACCAGGAGCATATCTTAAAGTTGTATCGTGAAATTTATCAGCTGATTCAAACTTTGAAGAATGGTAAGGAAACTGTTCTGTCTCTTTCAGTCAGTCAGTTAGTGAGGCAGTTGGTGGGGTTTTTTTCATTGCTGATTTATTTCAGATTCTGGAGTGTCACATGATTTGAGTTGTGTTGTGGCAGTGGAAAACGAGACCAGTGAGAGATCAGAAAGAAGACAATCAATGGAAGAACCCAGCACTAGTTATACAGGTTGGCTACACACAGTATATTTAACAGTCCTCGTTGAATCATTGTTAAAAAAAACTTTAAACAGTGCCTGCCTGTTGCCAGAAAGCACTTCAGTTCAGCACTTAAGTTTTCAGTAGTGACTTAATGCAAAAAAAGAAAAGAAATGAATGAATCTTTTATCCAGTGTCATCTTTAAAGGCAAAAACAAGACATAGTGCTCTCCACATAAGAAATAAATTTATGAATAATGTTATAATCATTAAATTATACAGTACTACACTAATAAAGGTGCTTAAAAGGTTCTTCACAGCAATGCCATTTTTGGTTCTACAAGAACCACTCAGTCACTAATCTGAAAAACGTTTTTTTGCCACAAAGAACCATTTGTGAAAGAGAAAGATTATTCAGATGTTAAAGGTTCTTTATGGAACCAAAAGGTTCTTCTATGGCATCGATGAACCCTTTGAAGCGTTTTATTTAAGAGTGCATCGAGTGTATCAACAATATAATTATGACCCCTTAGCAGGTTCACACTCAGCCCCTGGTGGTCTCCCCCATGTGTCTGGATCTGCTACTGGCAAGAAATCAGGAGCGAGAGATTCAAGAAATGAAAAAGATTTAAAAAAGAAAAGAGCAGAGAGGCACTGTGACAGCACCCAAGCTGGACCATCATCACAAAAGACTGCTAGCAATAAGAAGACAGCTGAACATGGGGCGAGAGGTGAATTCACTGGGTAGAACACAACATTACGCTTTAACTGATTTCATTTTTGTGTGTATTCAGCTCAAGTGTAAGACTTTGATAGCTATTTTTAATGTATGTAATGTAACAAACATCAAACCCACGGGCCACGGCACAATTTAGTCATTACATTTTTGGCATTTTTACTTCATCCAAGGGGCACAAATTAATCTCTGGGACATGCCTCAACACAAGAACTGGATACCTGTTACATGTGGGACGGAAAAGGCCCTCCTGGACAGAACAGCACTATATTACAGTAAGTTACTTCATTAGTTAATTTAATTGATTTTTCACGTGCCCCCTTTGGGTCTTAATCACTGAACAAAAATACATACATATTTTTTATGAAAATGTGCCTGGGCAATCCCACGTAAAAGTCAACCTTAAAATGAAAAATTCTAGTTTTTATGAAAGGTTTACACCATACTGACAGGTCAGATGTCGATGTCTAGTGGTTTAAATCCCCATGTGAAGTTTTTAAAGCATAGTTTACCATAGTGAGGTAAGTCAATTGTAGGATCCATTCACTTCATATTTCTAACAAATGGGTACAGTAAAATAAAATAAATGTTTTTTTGGTCTATGAAGAGACCTTAATGAGTCATTACTAGGAATGACAATGGTTTTAAAAAATGATATGATTTCTTATAAGGTTTGATAAGGTTCTGATAACTATACAACTTTTATCAAAATTCACCCTTCAGGAAAAAAGGAATGTATTTCCCGAAAAGGAAAGAAGATTACACCTTTTGAATTTGAGAAAATGGGTGGTAAAGGAGCATGTAAAGCCTGGAAAAACAGCATAGAATGCCAGGGCACTTCTCTCTCGAGTCTAATAGAGGTGAGAACATCAGAAACAGAAATTTTAATGCTGATTATGGGTATTGAACATTTTCAAAATATAACAGATTTCTTTTTCCAGATGGGTATTTTGAAGATACGTGACTCCGGGGGAAAAAAAATTACGCTTCGTAAATAACAGAAATTTGTAAAATGAATTTTCTTTGTCACATCTAAGTAAACATAAATAAAGTACATATTTTTAAGCTGTCAATGTGTAATATAGAGCTTTACTGAAAAGACTGTCAGCTGTCAATGTGTAATATGGAGCTTTACTGACAAGACTGTCAGCTGTCAATGTGTAATATGGAGCTTTACTGACAAGACATTTGAGCCTATGTAGTACTTCAGCCATCCACTGTAACATAGGTTCAGTAGAAGAGAGAAGTGCAGTGTATTCAACTGAATTATATTGACTTAAATATTAAATATTGTTTTAGGTTTCTTAATAATAAATTTGTTTACCAAATGGCAAAATTTTATTTTTTATAGTCATGCTTGAGTTTAATTGAAAAACAACATGACAGCTTTAAATTTAAAGTGTGTGCATGCACAGATGTTTTTCTACATTTAGCCAAGTGGGGACCTTGGGGTGTGACGTAGGTTTAGCTTATACTCAGTAGCGCCCCTGTAGGCTGAGGGTAGATTGAAACACGTCGTTTAAGAGATCTTTTCAGGGGCCGCTTTTCTGATCTTTTAAATTTAGGTATGTGTTTGATAAACATTCTGTGAACTACCAAAAATATTTCTCCCAAATTTTAAATAAACATATCGTTTCTTTTTGCATTTGTAGAAAATGAAAACTGGAGAAACAGGTTAAATTAACAAAAAATATGCTCTGTATTTTTGCAGACTTCAAATACTGCAAAGAAAACAGGTTCATATTCACTTTTTCAACAAACACTGGACTGGAATGGCCACAATACATCTAGAAATTATGATTTGAAATGAAAATTTCAACAGCTGTATACACATGCATACACACACGCATGCACGCTCACATGCATACATACATACACACACACACATACATACATACAGTACCCTCCACTATTAATGCCCCCCTGGTAAATATTAGCAAAGAAGGCTGTAAAAATAAATCTGCATTGTTTCTCCTTTTGATCTTTTATTTAAAAAATCTACAAAATTCCAACATTTCACTAAAGTAAAACAATTTGAAGTGGGGGGAATATCACATTATTAAAAAAAAATTCTCTAACACACACTGGTCACGATTATTGGCACCCTTGTATCCTTATCTTTTGTTATTGCTGCCAAAAAATATTTTTAATTTCATGGCCATAGACCCCATTCGAAGTTCCAGTATGGCAGATTAATATGGTTCAATTTGTTTTTGCATGAGAGCAGAAGATTTGTATCTTGAACAGTGTCCCAAACAACGTGTGGTGATGGAGGTGCAGTTTTCCCTTATTTTTATTAAATGCTTTCTGACCCCAAAAATCTACTGATTACAGCAATTTTCCATCTGTGCTCTTTGAAAAGTCTTTGGCCACTCAAATTCTTCTCCTGGCTGTGCATTGAGACAATATAGACACAAATCCTGTTTCAAGCAGATTTTCTACATCTCCACTCCATTAAAACTTCTTGATCATTGCCCTGGTGTTGGACATGAGATTTTTATTGTTTTGACTATTTCCTATAGCCATTTTTTATTTTGTGCAGCACAACAGAACTATATTGCACATCAGAACTATATTATTCGATTTTATTAATTGTGATAAATTATTAAGTAGGCTTGGGCTTTGTGTTACTAATATTTATTCTCCTGTGCAACAAGAAGTCATGACTGGACAACATCATGTTTTTAGTCACCTTGGTGTGCTAAGAAAATGTAAATATTGTAGCAAACCTCTTAATCAGAGGATGCGCTTAAAGATAATACACATAAGAAGGACGACGGGTACAAAATCAACCAGAACCTTTAGGAAAATATATATCATTTATTGAAGCCTTGTTTAGATAATTAACAACATGAAAGATATATGCATCAAGTTTAACAATCACAGCTTTGTATGACTTCAACCGGACAAATGGCAAATACAGTTATGATTCACGGCACAACACTATTCTCTAGTGATTACTCAAAGCACCATACCCCCCAAATCTCCCCATAGGAGTTGTGAGCATACAATATTCGATTCACACAGTAATAAAAATTGCCTTGCTCCACGCTCCGTACATACAACACATGATCATTGCAACTTCCGCATATAAACTCTGAAACTAACACCATAATTCATCATTTTAAAATGATATGTTTATAATGTAAAGACTAACCTTAAAGTCATACAACAGGTCACCAGATGTCATAATGCAATGTAAAAGGCTAAGAAAATCTGTTACCCTCCTCTGTTTAACACAGAATAACCTTATTGTTCTCCATTCTCACTCTTTTATATCTAATAACACGTTTTGAGCATCATGTGATAATCTCGAGAAAAAACATTATCAGTCAATTTTATAAGTGATATCCTTTGACAAGAGTCTACAAACATTAACAAAGATGACTAAAAGCTGTAAAAATATATTGTTCATTGTTAGTTTTTAGTGAGTTTTCTATCAACAAATATGATGAACTTGAAGGTTTTCACTATGAATATGTTAAAGTCAGCATGAAACGGAAGGCTTGATGGTCAGTTTTCAGTTCTAACCTTTTATTGATATGAAATAAAATGCTTTTAAATCACTTTGTTTATTCTTTACAAGAACCACATTAACCAGAAATTCCAGTACCTCGTGAAGAGGAGACCAGCCAGGTCAAAGATTAACCAACGGAAATGCAGAACTCTTTCAGTCCTGTAATGTATGTCATGGTTCCACTATCATGTCATGTTTTATTCTTGGTTTTCTGTGGAGCCATGGCATAGCCTTTAGTTATGTGGTGGGAGAGAGACTATTTTGGCACCTATTTGGCCATACTCTCTCTCTCTCCGGTCTGCGTCATTGTTCCCGCCATCTCATTCCTCGTCAGCCTCTCCTTAGTGCTTAATCCCCAGCACCTGTTCCTCGTTATGATCCTGTGTTTGTCACCCCTTAAAACATCCTCGTGTTCATTGTCCTGTGCTCGTTCATTGTATGAAATACGTTGAAACTGTCGTCTTGCTTGTAGCTGTTGTGCTTCATCCTGTTTTTGAGTCTCCCTTTGTCTAAGTGTAGTGTAGCGTTGTTTAACTGTTTGTTTTCTTAGTTAGTCAGTGTCCTTGTAAGTATTATTGTTTATCCTGTCTTGTTTTCCCCCTCGTGGGTTTTTGTTTTGCCTTTTTGTCTTATTTATTGAATAATAAATACCCCTGTTAACTCCTTCACCTCCTTTGTCTTCCATGCGATTGGGTTCTTCTGCCATGTCTTCCCGTGTAGTCCATGACAGAATATTTAAGTTATACAAATCCTTGCTGTCCTACCAAAACGTTGGATGTCTTAATTATTTTTTCAGAAAATGGAATGTACCTTTTAGATGAATAAATTCTTTGTTGTCAAAGTTGACAAGCAGTTTAAATAGTTTTTAAAACTGTTTATTTAAAACCCGGTGACAAACATAAAGGATGATTCATATTAATGATTTAAATTACAAAATGGAGCTACAAGGTTTTAGAAGGACAGCAGTAAAATGTTATTATAAAACAAGTTCATGTACAGCAGAATTCATTCTTAAGACAAACATTGAATAGAAACCATACTGAGAAAAAAGTCTGAAATTCAGACACAGCATGTGCAATTCTGATGTGAATGTCATCTCCTCACTGATAAAGACAAGACATATATTCAATATATTTGGCCAAAAGCTAAACATATCTCTTTAAGTAATTTAACAAATTTCATTACACGAAAGTCAAAGTTTTAGTTTCATTTCTGTGTCAATGTTTATCTGAGACATGAAGGTCATGATGTATTTGAGGAGGTGTGTAGCTCTTGAAATGAAAGGGAAATGTTTGTTTGACTAACCTCATACTTTGCTTTCAAAACTGGATCAGTCTAAACATTTTTTTATTTTTCAGCCTGCACCTGCAATAGTCTTTTCCAGTTGTTTTTATGTTGACTGTCAAGTTGAAAAGTCTGCCAACGTTTTATAAAGTTGAGAAATTAGTTGTGTGGTTAACACGGTGTGGTTCGATCCACCTTTGGTATTTTTCTTGCAGCCAATTTTGCTCATTTCTTTTTAACTGATTGTTTTTTATCTTGGTAGTGTTTATTTACAATAATTATTTAAGATCAAGACTTGTCTTGTCCTTATAGCTGTCAGAATCACAGTATTTCTAGTGATTCAATAGGATGGCAGATCCACCAAAGGGCGGGGTTTGTTGAAAGGAAAAAGAGACTGAGGATTAGGTTATGTGTGTACAATTTGTCTGTGTAAAACAATAAAAAGACAGCAAGGCTTTGAACAATATTAGGTGAGTACACAATTTAAGTGAATTTTAATGAACAAAGAAGAGTTTGAAAATAATAGTATCATTTTTTTACTTGCTGTCACTCAAAACCCACACGAAAAAGGAAGTAACTTTTAGTTTCGTTTCTGTGTAAATCTACGTATCTCTGGGTGTGAGGGAGATTCTGAACAACACTCTTTCACAACCAACACACAAATCCAATGTCATATCTCATGTTTATTTAGCTAGACGGAAGGCTGTGTACATTTGCTCTCCATGACTGTGATGATAATAAACACATAGAATAGTGATAAATAAAAGAATACAGCACATGATTGATTGAATGAGCCATGTTGATTCTTTGTAGTGTGTTATATATTAGGCTATATAGATTGTGTTTCTAGTTTTAAGGCATTTAAAAGACATTTACTGTCAAGTGTTGCAAAGATTTTATTATTGAATAATAACATAATCATAATCACATATTTGGGCAGAGAGAATCTGAAAAAAGTGCAAACTATGTTTCAGTATACTTGTATTGACAATAACCATAATCATAATTTATATTATGTTATGTTAATATATATGATATTGTTAATCATCAGACCAGTAACCTGTTGACAGTATGGTGGTTTAGCACCATTTTTGCATTTTACCTTAATAGTCACGGTGTATAAAAATTCTCTCTGCCTGCCTATTCATATTTTTAACAATAGTTCTGTCCTCCATTAAAAAAGGGAAAAGTTAATGCAAAATTTCATGGTACCAAGTGTTTCAGAGAGCTACAAGAGATGGATGAAGATTCAGTCACTGAATCTGAATCTGAATCTGAATCTGAATCAAAATCTGAATCAGAATGGGACCCAGAGAGCAGTTCAAGTTCTGATTGGAGTGAGGATGAAGGAAACAGACAACAAGAGAAAACAAGAAAGTTGAAAACTCGAAGTTGTAACTTGAGTGAGCAGAAAGGAACAAAATTGGTCAAGAAAATAGGAGCCACGAGTAAAAGTTGTGAGAGTGAGTAAATATCAAATTACAAGAACAACCATTGATTGAAGCAGTACATTAAATACTGTTGCATGTTATGTTTCATGATGCTATAGAATAACCTTTTTTGTTTATATGGTTCCATAAAGAACCTTAAACATCCAAAGAACATTTGTGTTTCACAAAAGGTTCCTTGTGGCAAAAAAGGTTCTTCAAAATACCAAAAAAGACATGGCTCTGTAAAGAACCTGTGACTGAATGGTTCTTTGTGGTACCAAAAATGGTTCTTCTATGGCATCGCTGTGAAGCACCTTTATTTTTGGGAGTGTAGTCTTGTTCATGCCTGACATACAATCTTTGTTTTAGATGCCAGCCAGTCTTTGGAAGAACTGATGGAAAACGATTCTCAACTTACTGTTACATGTGGAGATAAAGAGGGTTCCCTGGATCTGGAGAAATTTGGTAAAAGTAGGCGCACATTTTTTTTAAGTAACTGATATCTGTAAAGGCCTTACAGCAATGCTTGATAGAACTTTACATTAGGCAGACTGAACTTCAAACAGTTTGTGTGTCTTCAGAGGAGAATTGCATCTTTAGTGGAGGGCGGTGGTTCCAGCCCTCGGGATTTGAGAAGTTTGGAGGAAAAGAGAAAAGCAAGAAGTGGAGGAGCAGCATCCTTTGCTGCGGTGTCCCACTCCAGAAACTCATAGAGGTGCAAGTGTGATTTTAGCACTTACTAACACTTTTAACTGCAGTTAAAATACGAAAAATGCTTAATAATGCTAATCAACAGATCATGATTTTGTATTTAATCAAATTAAATCAATCTAAATCTTTAATAATGTGAATGGATAGAAGTTTCATTATATAAAACTGGCATAAAATAAAATGTTCAGTAGAGGCTTATCTCACATCTTTCATCTTTGTGTTTTATTTCTATTCGTATAGGATAAACTTATTTCATCCCCAAACTTTAAAAAAAGTAGAATTCAAGTTGAACAGGTTTGTCTGTTTTTCACTAGCACAAAAATATATATTTATATATTTTTTTAAATAACGAAAACATTTGCACTTGTGTTTTCTGTCTAACAGGGTAATGGTTCACCTGTTACTGCCAGACTCCGGGGAATGAAGGTAAGACCCTGATAAAAATATCACAGTCCCCGTGAATTATTATGTCAATGCATTGCGGCAACTTTTCAACACATTTCTTAGAAGTGTTAAGTTGTGAAATACGGAGTAAATTTCACACAATATTGTCTGTTACATTACCAGAGGAACTCTTCTAAATCCTCACGTGCTACTCCGACAAGCTCTTGTGCTACTGGCAGCGCTAGAGAAACAAAGGTTAGCTGCAGATACCAACAATTCACAGTACATATCGTAAGATCTGTACAAAAAAGCTAACCCAAAGTTGGATTTCAGAACATGACCATTGCGACCTTTACCATAATCTTTTCTTTTGATCACAGTCCAGGAAAAGGCTGTTTCCCTCCACCTCAGGTCAGTATAACAATAAAAGAAGTTAGAAAAAGTAATGTTTTATAAGATGTATCTTAAGTGCTTGTGCATTTGTTGCAGAATCAGAAAGAAAGTATAATGGCCACCATGAGGACAAAGGCAACAGCAACAATGAGGATGAAATTGACATGACGTTTCAAGGTCCCACCTTACCTGTTACCTGTGAATCTCTATTTGGCATTCTACACAAAAGTCGCTTTGCCACAGGTTTGTTTCACATTATATTTCTAACTGAAGATTCTCTCTAGACTGGTTGCATATTGTGAATGTATACAGTATAGCGCCACAGAGCCTCTGAGATGTGCTGTGATTGTCTCAGGGTTTTGTGGGAAATGCATAAGAACTGAGGATTTCTGGCTGACCCCTGAAGAATTCATCAGATTGAGCAAACAAGATGGAGCATGGAGAAAAGACATCGTGACCCATGGAAGACCGCTCGGAAAACTTATAATGGTACAAACAGAGTCATTGTTGAGAGGAGAACAGAAATTAAATTCAAGAAAGTGAATTTCTAGATTAATTTAAATGTTTTAGGAGGAGTACGTGCAGATAACTAACCCGGCTGGCTTGCTATGACCAATCTCACAATCAGATAACTAACCCGGCTGGTTTCCTATAACCAATCTCACCAATCATCTTTTAGCCAGGGAGAAAACCCCTACAAATAGACAAGATGCCCTACCCTCATTCTCTCTACATTTACATTTACATTTAGTCATTTAGCAGACGCTTTTATCCAAAGCGACTTACAGATGGTTTAAACAATCGAAGCAATTCGGACAACATAAGTACAACAAAAAGCATAGCAGCGTCCCAACTCCTCGCCATCAGCTTATTTTACCGCAGCATAACAGGAGGGAACGACCTGAGTCCCGGCACACACCGGACCCGGGGCCCAATTGCCGGACAAGGGGCAGGTGCTCCGAGTTCGGAGGAACCACCAAGCTCGGAGCCCTCTCCCTGGGACAGCACCCCAAATAATCATAATATCTGTCCCTAATCTGTAGTTATTATTTGCGAGACAAATTTGTGAATCCCTTTCAATAAACAGTATCTTGCAACTTTAACATTTATGATACACTAATTGGTCAATTTTCCTCTGCTACCTAGGAAAAGGTTTTGGAACCACACGCACAGAACTGTGAATGTGACGTCTGTCTAAAACTGGATCAAGACACAGTAAGCCATCGTTCACAATAAAAACCAAGTCAAAACACTCATGTGCATCAAATTTGTGAAGAAGTCAATTTTAACGTCTCTGTCACAAAATCATTTTGTTTTTATGTCCAATTACAGAATGATGATGTGTGTTACATGTGTGACTCTGAAGAAGATCTGGTGTGCTGTGATGAGTGTCCACGAGCTTTTCATCCTCACTGTCACCTGCCAGCTGTAGACGAAGACTCCGGGTGAGAGAGAGAGAGAGAAAGAAAGAGAGAGTAGGAGAAGATTTAGACACAGCATAAACAGATGTGTTTGTGTGTTGTGAACAGAGGTCAATGGTGCTGTACATTTTGCACGATGAAGAAAGTTAAGGGGTCAAATCAAACGACACCACAGGATGTTTTGAACAGTCCACTTTCTCAATACAGACTGGTAAAATCACAAAAACATAACAAACTAATGAGTAATAAACAATGCTGTTGGTTTGATTTTCATAAAACAAAAAAAAGAAAATATATTACTTAAACCCCCATAGAAATAATGCTGCAACAACAAGCATGTAAATGGGAAAACATTTCTTCTTGAAATTAATAGCATAAACACACATTGTGGTGGGTGAGGAAGTGTTTTTATCCAACCAACACATGTATTTATATGTTTGCTTTTCAGCACTGCCAGTATCTGCTGTTACACCTACATGAAGTAAATCATTTTTATTTGTTTTGTGTGCATTGATTGTGTTGCAGTTACATTTGTACTTATAGCCGGTGATTTAATGCGTTTCATGTGCACTGCTGGTTTACAGGTTTCTGTCAATAAGGACATGTGTGAAACTCATGACGTGAAGCAGAATTTGCAGAATGACAGTTATCAAACAGTGGGCGAGTTTGTCACTGATATTGAACACATTTTTCAACAATGCACATCCGTAGGGGTGAGATTTACAGCAGTTTACACACATAAAGCCTTCACCATCTGTATTTTATTTTTATTTTGTTGTTTTTGTGTCCCTTCTCTGTAGGATGACGACTTGAGTAGAATTCAGAGTTTGTTTAAGAGGGAGTTTGAAACCATCTTTAAGCCCCTATAACATAAGGGCATAGCCAACATTTCTGTTGTTAGAACTAATGGGAAGTGTTTCATTTGTTGTAAAGAAAAAAAGATAGTAAAAAGATTAGTTCAAATAAAAGGGTTATGTATTATTATAGGCTTTTGCCAAATCTTTAAAAAATAAATGTTTTACAAAATTAAAAATCAATAAACAACATTTTATGAGGAATTTTTTTATAGTTCGTGTTTACTCATGCAAGCAAAAAACGTCACTGGAGACATAATAGGCTATTTTAGGCTAAAATAAATTTTGGCCCCAGGGCCAGTTACCTCCCAGTCTATGAAAATATACCTGGCAATAAATAAATAAGAGGTTTGGAGGCTTACACTGTGAAAAATGAGTTGCTGCCCAAAATGTGTAAGTCGAATCAAATCAACTATCTACACTGTCAATATTGTTCATGTATTTTGTTGTTGTTGTTTAAAAGTTTGATTGAGATACTTAGTGTTGGAAAATCCGTCTTTTGTTCAACAGCGATGATTAAGCCAAAACTATTTAAAAACTCGTAATGAGGACCGTACTAGGACACAAATTCACAAATATTTTAATCAATTTTTTTATTAAATGTAGAATGCTTTGTAATTCTGCTTAATTAAAGGCAGTGCAGATTATTTTGAAAATGCTATCAGGATGTTATCTTCCAACCAGCATGACAAAAAAAGCTTCTGGTCAGGATTGCCTACTCTGCCTTTAAGCTGACAGGACATTGTTTATGAGCAAAATAAATACAGTTTGGCCTGAGAAAGTTTCAAGAAAGCAAATATTAAAATGTATCATGTGGCCAAACCACAAAAATAAGTCTAAATGATTTATACTACAAGTCTATCTTAAACTGAAGATTCATTCAATCTTTAGGTTTTATAATAAAACATGTTTTACAAAATGCTTAAATTGTATGTGTGAAGTGAAACAATTGCATCGTGCTGTCAATAATCTCTTCTGCACCGCTTTAAGACTGTTTTCCCTTTAAATACTATTGCACTGTCAAGATTGTTCATGTATTTTGTTGTTGTTGCTTATAAGTTTGATTAAGATACTCTGTTTTAGTGTTGGAAAATCCAGCAGCCTTGTTTAAGCCAAAACTATATAAAAAATCGTATTGAGGGCCGGAATAGAAATGCCACACTCATCCAGGCCACAATCCACAAATAGAAACCACAAATCTATTTTTAAAAAGGTGAATGTCACTTTGTTGACGGTCCCTAAACTCACAAATATTGAATGCCCAACGTCAAGCCGACTTTATGTCAGTCTTTTAAGTCGTGCTTTTACTGACGAATGTCTTGGGCATAAACAGCACTCATCTGAGGCGCGCTACAGTTTTGAGCGAGATCGATCCGTATGGCAGCTCAAAAGCCGCTAGGGGTTATGTTGTTTTAACTTGTTCCTTGTTAACAACCAAATTATTTGTTTGTTTCTTCATATAATAAAGTATTTTTTAAAGTGGAATGAAAGGTATTACAATTATACATTTATCAGATTATTCTTCAACAACTGTTGATACTTTTTGCGTCTGCTAAATGTAGGACACCTACTTGACATAAAATGTAAATAAACATTTATTTGATAGATTTGTAGGTCAAACTTTCATGTTGCCTTTTCAAAGATAGAGGGTACTAGTCAACTGCCTTAGGACATAATAGGGTATAGCAAGCAAAACAAATGAAGCAAGCGAAAGTAAAAAGAACAGAAAAGATGACAGGAAATGTATTCTGCGGTGCTTTTATTCTCTTCCTGGAGCAGGTGTGTAGAAGTGACGTAAAAAGCAGGCATGTGGTACATTTGAATGTATTTGTTTGTCATTTTGTTTGACAAACAGCCAACAAATTTTACATGCTTTGCTTTGGACGTAAGGGAGGTTCGGTTTTATATTACACGGACACGTATGACTGAGACAGACGTATGACTAAGACAGACCTGGAAGAACTAAGATCCTGTGGAAAATACTTTCGGTCAGGTAAAGCGATTTGTTTTGTGTCCTAGTTTAAAATAAAATATATCCAACATATTTATTTTGATAAGGATCGTTGACAATATGTTACATGTTGTCTTACTTGTCTCTTTGTATAAAACGAATAAAAAGTCGCTTTGTATAAAACATCTACCAATTGAATAAATGTAAATGTTATCTATGTTAATCGTGGTTTGACATTTTCGACAGCCTATCGTACAGACTGCTGAACAAGTTCTCACATAAAGTTTATACACAAATAGAGCTCGATCTGAAGTGTGGAGTGCCTTTCATTTGTTATAAGGAAGATCCACGAGTTCCCAGTTCAGCTTTAGTGGAAGAAACATGGAACTCGCACCAAACTGGTCGAGTTATGTTTGAAAATACCACATTTTATGAATGCATATTTCTTTATAATGAATCACCTGCACGCACATGTTTACACAATAATATGGTGATGTCAGCACAACAATAAGGATACATTACTGACCACACCTTAAAATGTTACAAAGATGAATTTAAAAATAGGTGAGTCTTGAGCTGTCATGGGATGGAAGTATTCGAACATGGATCTACATGGTTTTGTTGTTTTCTTCCCAAATTGTATATATTGTTTGACTTATTTCAATGACATTTCTGTTGAGGTCAGATCAATGTTTCCTCATGTCCTTTTATCTGTAATGTAGAAATCTTTTTTTTTATATACTGAAATCCACATTATTTATTATACACTCAAAAAAATGACTGTCGCTGTTGTTAGTTTTATTAAACCCATCCTTGTACATAAACAATGCAAGTATCTACATTAACGTAAGTTAACTATGTTATTTATACTAAAAATGTAATACTTTACTTTTCAAGTGTTTGACTGGTCAACTTAACATTGAGTAAAACGCAAAATCCTATAACATTGGCCCCTTTGTTGAGTTTACTTAATATAAACAAGTTCATTCAACATGACTAGTTGAGGGGGATTTTCAGTTCCCAGCTTTCTTGCGTAAGACTGCATTTAGGCAGTATATTTGGAAATTTAGTATTGTTTAAGTGTTTTTCAGTAAAGACAAAGACTTGTTTGTGCTTATTTATCTTAAGGTTTGAAAGAGTTTGTTGTATTTTTGAGTTTTAGGGTTACCATTGTTTAGAAGTTAACGTGCCCCATAATGTCTATTGCATCATTCAATGACCATTAACTGTGCTAATGCCAGTACTGAAATACCTCTCCTCTGATTTGCTCATTGTGTTTTGACATGCAGTTAGTAAATAATTTATGTATGACAGCAAAAAGTACCAGTGAGAAGGATAAAATTGAGTTTAATTAACTTAAAATTACGAGTACAATCTGAATGTTTTGGATTTAATCAAAAAAGTTTTGTCAACTTTACTTACATTTACTTTGCTCAACTAAATTGTTAAATTACTCAACATATTTGTGTGGAACCACTTGATACTACTTTTGAGTGTATTTCACAATTGGGCAAAGGTGATTGGGCTGTAAAAAGGTAACAATTAAACCTTATATTCTGGGTGAGTAACACAACAAACAAACTATTAAATTCATTGAACCCAATTAAACTGTGTGTATACTGACAATGCTGCTCAAGTAATTAAATGTTATTATCTTGCAGAAAAAAATGTTGAGGTCTGTTTGGAATTTCTTCACCTCAGATCCTGATCATGAAGACAGAAGGGAAACATCTGCTCGAGAACTGGAACCTCAAGAGAGAAGAAGAGTATTGATTCCATTCAAGAGAGTAAGTATTAAATAAGTCACTGTATTTGTTTTGTTCATAACTGTTAGGAGAGGAAAGCTTATATAATTGTAACCTTTCTGGATTATATATACAAAATATTTGTATTGCTTACTAATTTAATTACACAATTTGATGACAACATGAGAGTAAAATATATAAAAATCATAAATGATTAAACCCATTGAATGCTCTGTTCCAGAAACAGTCACAGAGAGCAAAGTGTCAAGCCCATCACACCATCCTACTAAAACTGCTCATGGTGTTAATGTTGCTGAAGATGTGAGTAAAGGTAAAGCCCATGATGCATCTGTAACATTTTAACAAAAATGACATTAGTTTTTTTACTTTTTTAAAGTCAAAGCACAAGTAAATCGTTACTAACATTTGCACCATGCAGTAGTATTCATATATAGCCTACTACTAAATCGGCCAGAGATTCTGTGCTGTGCCATGGCAATTAACAAGGTTATCTTAAAATATACCACTTCCTGTATAGCACCTTTATATCCATTGTTTTTGCAAACTGATCCAAAAATAACATGTTTCATCATAATTTAGCACATTCATGATAATCAGACTTTCTTCTATTATCAAAGTTTTACATTTACACAAATGCTAAGCTAGAATACTTGCCTGTGCTTGGAGTATTACTATAGAACTTTATGAAAATAATTTAGTATAAAGTATAAAGACTTTGATTCAATCCTTATTTTTGTTCCAGCAAACATCAAAAAACAAAAAAGATGGTCACTAGGAGGTAAGTACATATGACATATTAACATGACATAATTTAATCATGTTTTAGAATAGTCTGATTTATAATTTTTTCTAAAATACGATAAATAGTGGTCATTTTTTGTGTAAGTGTAAGTTAGATGAATTTTGACGTTTTTCTGCTTACTTTTTTATGTTTTAGACAACAATATTGACCTGAAACAATATGATAAGGTAATACATTTATACAAACACACATGCATGTTTATTTTTCAACCCAGTGTCAAGGCAGTTGAGACTAGAATTTTAAAATCTATTCATTCATGTCAAGGACACGAATTTCACAATTTTTTCGTGTCACTCAGCACAAACTTTTTCTTGTCACTCATCACAAGTTTCAATACACAGACAGCGTGTGTTGTGTACATGTACATGTATGTGTTTATAAATACTAAATTAATATGCACAGTACACAAACATACATTATGTAAACAAAGACTTTTATTCTGGATGCGATTAATCGCGATTAATCGTTTGACAGCCCTAATTTATACATATGAAAGATATTGCATATTAAAATACTTTGGATTGAAAGTTTTGCTCTGTAACACGAAAAAAAATTGTGCTGACTGACACGAAAAAAGGGGAAATACGTGTTAATAGATTACAATTCGTGACAATGTCACAAATTCCCTTGAGACAGTGTTGGTGTTTTTATACATTTCAGGGATTTTTTTATGACTTTTATACTCTGAAATCGTTAATATTTTAAATAAAAAAACAGAGAAAATAGAGAGATTAAATGTTCTTTACTAATTTAGCAGGAAGAAGACAACAAGTGTGGAGCTGGAGGACAAAAATCTGAACAATCTGGAGACAAGGACAAGATCAAACAGCAACTAAAGCAGCTTTTCCGTAGACTCAATCTGAGTCCTGTCCAGCTGAAACCACAAGACTTTCTGCAGGTGACATCACCATCAATGCAGAGACATGAACCTTGTGAGGAGGAAAACTTGGTTCAGACCTTCATACAAAGACTGCTGATGATGGATTACAGAGCAAGATACCTTCCAATAAAAGAAAGAAAACACAAGGTGAACACACAAAGGAAAACAGGTTCAGGTGCAGAGGAGGGTGATGCTTTTGAGAACATTTTCAGGAGGTCGGCACCTGTTGAAGAAGTGAATAAACAGCATTCTCTTCACCCGATGGACATTCAGATGGCAGCGCTTCTCCATTCAGATCCTTTCCTTCGTCAGCTCATGGTAACAAAACTGTCACAGTGTCAGTATGCTCTTCCTCTGCTTGTGCCCAGTCCTTTTAACCAAAAGATTGAATTTCCCTTATGGACCTTCCGACAAATCAGGAAGAGCTGGAAGTCGTATGAGAAGAACATCAGCAGAAACCAAGGAATCCATGAGGCAGAGACGCCCATGGTTGCATTCTTTAGGTTTTCAGTCATCTCTACTTCCAAATCTCAAATTATAAACACTCTGATAAATGAACGACATGAGACTTTCTTTCACAGACACTGCCGTGGAAGCAGCAAATCTTGTGTACTGATGGATGGAGTGGTTGAAATCGCCTGGTACTGCCCATCTGGAGAGAAGACGGATAAATTCATAGATTGTATTGCATTCTGTAATCTTCACGGTGATGCACAATCTAATGAGACACAGATGAAAATTCTGTATGAGGAGTCTGCAATAAATGTTGTGCTTTTGCCCGATCTAGATAAGAGTGACAAAAGTATGACAATTGTGGAACAGCTGTACAACAACCCAAAGCCACTCATCTGCCTTCTGACTGAAGACGAATCTGTTCTTACAGAGATGCGAAAAGACAAATATAAAATCGGTTTAAAAGACAGAAATAAATCTGATGTGTCCGAAGAACTGAGAAGAACCATCAATAAATGCCTCTCAAAAACAACGTCCAACTTTAAACTGTCACATATGGTCAAACACTCTGGAATCAAAATAGACGAGACTGATAGATGTTGCAAAAAGGGACATGAAATGGCAAAGCAGATAACAGCGTTACTAGAAAACAGCGAACTCTCCAAAATTAAGGAAACATTTCTGCCATGTCAGGGGAAATTGTGGCACGAATGGTGTCTAAAGAACAAAGAGCTAAATCGACCTGAAGGGAACAATATTGAAATGCATAGCAGCCAAAAGCAAATGGAGATGTTTAAGATCAGAGAACAGCAGAGGGAACGTGGTCTCAGTACATTCATGAAGTTGTTTATTGAAAAGCTTGACTCAGCGAATGCAAATGAGAAGATGTATTTCCTCAAATGGCTTGGATTCTTCTTGGATGAATATACTTTAGAAGACCTCTCCGCACTTCATCTTAAATATGACGACAAGTGGTCAAAAGTGTTGCATTTGAAAAAGAAACATGATAAATCTGAGCAACTGAAAGTAGAACAAACACAACTTGAGGAAATGTCGGAAGAAATCAATGCAGCAACGTTTGGCTTGGAGCACTTACTACGAGAAATTGGCCAGATCTATGAATCTCATGAATCAGACAAGAAAAACAAAGAAACAACCGGATGTCAGTTTAATGTGAGCTCTCTCCCAAGACTTGCGGCAGAGCTCATGGTTTCTGGATACCCAATGGAGCTGATGGATGGTGATGCAGCTCATGTTCCTCTGATCTGGGTTAAAGCTGTTCTAGATGAACTTATTAAGATACTGGGAGATAAAAGAGTCTTTGTGTTGTCTGTGTTGGGGATTCAGAGTACTGGGAAATCCACTTTGCTGAATGCCATGTTCGGACTGCAGTTTGCAGTCAGTGCTGGTAGATGCACAAGAGGAGCCTTCATGCAGCTTGTCAAGGTGTCTGAAGGACTGAAAAAACACTTTAAATTCGAATACCTTCTGATTGTTGATACCGAGGGGCTTCGTGCTCTTGAATTGGCAGGCAAGTCGACAAGACATCATGACAACGAAATGGCAACGTTTGTGGTCGGTCTTGGAAATATGACGTTGATCAACATCTTTGGTGAGAATCCGGCAGAGATGCAGGACATCCTTCAGATTGTTGTTCAAGCCTTTCTGAGGATGAAGAAGGTACGACTGAATCCAAGCTGTATGTTTGTGCATCAGAATGTTGGAGATATCACAGCCGGTGAGAAGAACATGGTAGGGAAAAGACGCTTACAAGAGAAACTAGATGAGATGACTCAGTTGGCGGCCAAAGAGGAAGTCTGTGATGCAGAATGTTTCAGTGATGTCATTAAATTTGATATAAAGACCGATGTAAGGTATTTTGCCCAACTCTGGGAGGGCAGCCCACCCATGGCTCCACCCAATCCTCGCTACTGTGAAAATGTGCAGGAACTTAAGGATGCTATACTCTCACACGCCTCGAAATGTAATGGTGTAACACTGACACAATTCAGAGATCGTGTTGGAGACCTCTGGAATGCTCTTCTGAATGAAAACTTTGTTTTCAGCTTCAAGAATACTTTAGAGATTGTAGTGTACAGGAAATTAGAGGAGGAGTATGCAAAGTGGACCTGGAGTCTCAGGAGTGCCATGCTGGAGATCGAAGACAAATTACACAACAGAATTAACAACAGACAACACAATAAATTTGAGATTAGAGACCTGGAGCAGGAGATGGCAAAGGTCAATGAGGGGGTTAAAGAGTCTATGAAGGTTTACTTTGAAGAACACAAAGAGAAAGAAATTTTGATTCAATGGAGAATGAAATTTCAAGAGAAAATTGAGCACCTGCATGGAGATCTTGTGAGAGATGCAAAAAGGAAACTGGATAACATCAGTCACCAAAGGGAAGCTCTCTCCAAACTTGATGGGCAGAAAACGTTGCATGAGCGAAAACTGCTTGACAAAAGCAAAGAGCTTGGGTTCAGTCTTAAACAAAAACATCTAGATGAGAATGAGATGAAGACAGAATTTGATCAAGTGTGGGTAAAGTGGGTGTCTGAGCTGGCCGGGGATATTCGCCCTTTGGAAGAAGTAAACATAGCCAATGATATATTTTCAGTTCTGGGTGAAATTCATGAAGTTGCACTTGTGCACGAGAGATTAAGCAAATTTGAAAGTATAAATCAAACGACTGATTTCACCATATATGTAAATCCCATAAAAACATTTGGGATCCGTTCAACTCAGCCATTTGTCCTTCCACCAGAAGAACAAGAGTCAGTAAAAAATCTGGTGCACAGTATTGTTCGTGGAACTGAGAACCAGGTCAAGTCAAAATCAGTTGCAAAGATGGGTTACAACAAAAGTTACATTCAGGAAATCGCACAATTTGTAAAAACGAATGTTGGAAAACACAAGTGCCTTCACATGCAGTATGAATTCAAGAAAGAGTTCACAGTGGATTTGACACTTTTTATGTGCAAGTTGGCAGGTGAGAGATTTGCCCAACTCCATCAGGTGTTCAGGGAAGCTAATGATCCATTGATGTATCTTGAGAAAAAGAAACCAGAGTACTTCAGTGTCTTTCAAGGGTTCTGCAGAGGTGCAACATCTGCCGCAGTATTTGGCGCCTTGATTTGTAGTGAACTTAAAGAACCCATTCTACAGAGCGTCTACAACAAGACCGCAAAAGATCTGGCAGGAGAGATGCGGACAAACATTCCAGCTTTCACAGGCAACAGGTCAAACATGGAGAAACACATTCTGAAAAAACTTGCGGAGGAGGAGGTTTTTGACAGCTTCATGCAGTACATTCTTTATCCAAGAGACCACTTTGAAGAGTTCATTAAAGCTGAAGTTCAAGCATACATAACAAGACCGAATTCCTCAGCTCTTGCGATGATAAAAGTGAACATTAGACACAAGGAGAACTGCATTATCATTGCTGCTGAAACAGCAACAGCTGAAGTCTTGAGTAAACGGGGGGATGCAAATATGTGGCTGGACGTTTTTTCATGCTGTTTGAAAGATGAGCTTCAATACGATAAAGAGCATCTCACTGGAAACTGCCGGGATATCACTGACTTTGAACTTCTGGAAGAGATTGTAAAGAAAGAAATTCAACCCATAATAGAAGAATTAAACAAGTACTTACAGAACCCATCTGATATCAGCATGACAATGTTCACGAACCCCCCAGACGAGATTTTGATTGACCATTTATGTCAGTGCTGCTGGGTTCAATGTCCCTTCTGTGGAGTGGTTTGTATTAACACAATGGAAGACCATCCTGGAGATCATATTGCTCCCTTTCATCGGAACTGTGGGATGAGGGGCATGATTTATAGAGGTACAAAGAATCTTTGCTTGAATTTTTGCACATCTTCAGTGGCGAGTGACAGGAATTGTTTTTACCCACGTCATGATTCAGATGATACAGTTTTATGGAAGGAGTACAGAACAGCAGGTCCTATTTTTGCAAACTGGTGCATCACACCTGATCTCTCAGAGCTGCCCTACTGGAAATGGTTTGTGTGTCGATTTCAGGACGATCTGGAAAAGTACCATAACAAAACTTTTAGTGGTTGTGGTAGGATTCCAGTTAATTGGAGATCATTCACAGAAGAACAAGCTCTGGAATGTTTGGATAAATACCTCTGAAGACTAAAGCTAATTTTTTACTTTACTGATAAATTCAGTAGTTTGTGTAAATGTACACGTGCAATGTCCTAAAAGACAGCAATAAACACAAATTGCATGTTTTTGTCATTTTTATGGCTATAAAAGCTTTGATGCCTCAAATCCACTGATCTATATAAATTATTGGATTGCACATAGAACGTTAAACCAACGCCAGGATGTGAAACCACCAGAAGTGTTCACACCGCAATGCCCAACCTATAGAGGGCATCGACTTACGGTCAAAATAATGATCTAAAATCACCCATTGGGCAGCGTACCAGGCATTGGATTCGTTTTTAGTTTTCAAATGTGTTTAAATGATTTGTTACTTTTGGAATTTTTTCGCCCAATGTTTATGTTTATTTCAGGTAGAATAGCGATGTATAGAAATCGTTAGGTGTGTGTATACAGTATGTGTAAATGTTTAGAAATAAAGCTTTATCACTTCAAAGAACATATACAGCCTGTCTTATGTGAGGTGTCTCACCCAACTGCTGATCTGATATGTGCACTACAGTAATAAAGATAAATGTAACTCACTCAATATCTAACAGGACGGGAAAGTTCCAGACTTTAAATAAATAAATATATACATGCTTAAGAGTGTAAGAATGTACTGTGAGACTCTGAATATAAAAACGTGGACTGGTACCGTTTTGTTGTTAATAAGTGATAACTCCCCATTCATTTAATAGAATGTTTGGGCAAGCCAACATGGCGTTGCAATGGATTCAGTGTAATGACAGCATGAGCAGAGTGTTTTATACAGAACACATTACATTCTGCAACTTTAGCCGGGAAATCACAGGCGGGGACACAATTAGTTGACTGTGTTAGACAGTGAGGGCACATTTTGTTGGTTAGGAGAGCTCCTGATTGCTATTAAAAGGTCAGACAACTGCGTGGTCCTGTGGACCCCAAGACGGGGGTTTTTAACTTTTTTATTCGTTCAATTTCGGCTTTACAACTTGACAGACTGCTTACATTCACAGCAACATTACACATCGCATGAAATGTCATTTTACGGACATTGTAGTAGTAACTCTTTAATTTATGAGTCTAGTATGAATGAACTAATAATTTATGTAATTATTTTGTAGTACTTCCAGTTATATATGTACAGGGAGGATGTACAACGCGTGTTTGTGCAAGACACTTGCAAAACAGTAAGCCAAACTGTTTGTGTCTGTCGGTTTTTCTCATGTCGGTTTGCTTTACACCACTTCTTTTAATAATGTTAAGATATAAAAACAACGTGTGATGTTTCTGAAATGAAACCTTCAGGTACGCAGATACTCTGAGTTCATAGCGCAGCCGATGTGGCTGGACAGAATAAAGCTGAAACTGGAAGGAAACGAGTATCAAACTTTTGAAGATTTTGTTTCGGATTTTCAGCTTCTCTTCAGCAACTGCAGCACATTCAACAAGGTGAGACTCACTGCTGGACTGATTCAATAAATCAGCCACAAACAAGAGATGTGATTTATAGCTTTATACTTCATCATGTCACTTTTGCACTGTAAAACATGTTTTCATCATTCAGCAATATCTTTGTTTTCATATTTAACTTTTTATAGTAATGTAAAATAAAGTTCCATTTGTGAATTAACAACATGAACTGACAATGAACAACACATCTACAGTATTTATTAATCTAATGTTCTATTCAGAATTTAAAATCAAATACATTTTAGATATTATAACCTTTGGCATTAGACCATGAGCCAAAACAACATACTTCAGTCTTCAGAAACACCAGACTTGCAGCCCCTCTCACTACACACCCCTCTCCCTCTCTACTACATCATCTCTTTTGAGCTTCTCAGAGAAAATGGAGGAACTAGTATATGCTGGAACAAAACTCTCCCACTCTATTGTCGCGAGTCCACAGGCTTTAACTAAAAGGCGACGGGCCCTACAACCACCAAAGCCTCTGGGTCAACCTGGCCAGCCCGTTTCCCTCTGAAAGAGCTCTCCGGCCTCTGCCACAACGCCAGGGATCACACAACCCCATCTGCTGAGATGGACTAAACAGACTGCAAAGAGCACTGGTAACTGATATGAATTGGGTCCCTGATATGATAACAACAATCTCCAATATTTAGAACAAGTGGGAACCCAGAGTTCCTTTAGTTTTCCCTATATCTGTCCTGATAGTGAACGAAAAAACTAAGGTCCTTTCCAGTCGTATGGCAAAGCTATCTAATCTAATACCTTTAAGACGTCACTCTGAGAATGACAGGGGTAAAAAACTAAAAACAGTTACTATTCAATTAGCACTTTTAAACATCCGTTCACTAAAAAACAAATCCTTTTTGGTCAATGACCTCATCACCAGTAACAAACTGGACTTCATGTTTCTAAATGAAACTTGGTTAGATGATAGTTAGGAGAGGTGGGAATAGCTGCTCTATTTAAAGATCTCTTTGACTGCAAGCAAGTTTGACTTGGTAACTACCTATCCTTTGAATACTTGAGTATTGCTTTAAAAGGTGCACCACGCATTCTGTTTACAATTATTTACAGACCTCCCAAATACTACCCAGTCTTTGTTGATGACTTTTCAGAACTGCTATCAGCTATTTCCTCAGAATTTGACTGCTTTGTTATTGCTGGAGATTTTAATATTCATGTAGACAAGACAGAAAACAACACTGCAAATGAAATTTTAAATGTTTTAAACACTTTTGATCTGATCCAGCATGTGCACGGTCCCACACACAATGGTGGACACACTCTGGATCTGCTCATTAGCAAAGGTCTAAACATTTCATCCACTATTATTAGAGATGTGGCGCTGTCTGATCATTTCTGTATTTTCTTTGATATATCAATCAGTCCTGCCACTGAAAATAGACCCGTCTCTATAAAAAAGAGATTCATAAATGATGAACACCAGTGAGCTATTTATGAATGCTATGTCTTTGTCACCAAGTATATCTGCAGACTCTATGGATGTTCTCCTCGATAGCTTTAATGCAAAAGTAAAAAATGCTATCGATGCCATTGCTCCAGTAAAGGTCAAGGCGATAACTGGCAGGCGTAAAGCACCCTGGAGAAACACACCACCAGTACAAAGCATGAAAAGAACATGCAGAAAAGCTGAGCGTATGTGGCAAAAAACAAAACATGAAGTTCACTATAACATCTATAAAGACAGTCTGCATGCCTTCAATGTTGACTTAGGCAAAGCTAGACAGAACTTTTTCTCTAACATTATAAACTGCTAAATAAATAACACTCTCACTCTTTTTGCAACTGTCGAGAGACTTACAAATCCCCCTAGTCAAGTTCCCAGGGAAATGCTGTCTGATGACAAATGCAATGAGTTTGCAACTTTTTTCCTTCAAAATATCAGTAATATCAGAATGGAAATCAGCAAAGCTCCATGCGGCAGTCAGGTCAGTCTGACTTCAGTACATCAGAAATTAGTAACTTTGTCTGAATTTCAGACAATTGATCTCAAAACCCTGGAGGAAACGGTACAGCATATTAAGGCGTCAACTTGCAGCCTTGACACACTTCCCACATCCTTTTTCAAAAGAGTGTTTAACTGTTTGGAAGCAGATCTCCTAAAAATAGTAAATACATCACTGCTCTCAGGAACTTTCCCAGAGTCCCTTAAAAATGCAGTTGTCAAACATCTTCTAAAACAGGGCAATATAGACAAAACCTTACTGTCTGACTACAGACCAATATCAAATCTTCCTTTTATAGGCAAGATCATTGAAAAGGTCTTCAATCAGCTGACCAAATTCTTGAACTCAAATGGCTACCTGGACAATTATCAGTCTGGTTTCCGTCAGCATCATAGCACAGAGACAGTGCTCATAAAGATAATTAATGATATTTCATTGAATTCTGATTCAGGCAAGATATCAGTTTCTGGTTTTACTAGATCTCAGTGCTGCTTTTGACACGGTAGATCACACCATACTCCTACATAGGCTGGAAAACTGGGTGGGGTTTCTGGGTTGGTACTAAAATGGTTTGGGTCATACCTTAAAGGGAGAGGTTACTATGTGAACATAGGCAACCATAAATCTGACTCGACACCCATGACTTGTGGTGTTCCACAGGGCTCAATTCTTGCTCTGCTCCTCTTCAATTTGTATATGCTCCCACTTGGCCAAATAATGAAAAAGTACCAAATTGCCTACCACAGCTATGCAGATGACACTCAGATCTATCTAGCCCTCTCACCCAATGACTACAGCCCTATTGCCAATGAATTGATGAAATTAACAGCTGGATGTGTCAAAACTTCCTTCAGTTAAATAAAAACAAAACTTAAGTCATTGTTTTGGGTAACAAGGATGAAACTAACAAGGTAAACACATACCTTGACTTAAGAGGTCTAAAGACACAAAGCAAGGTAAAAAATCTTGGGGTCATTTTGGAGTCTGACCTTAGTTTGGATTTGGATTCAATTTATTGTCATCAAACATATAACAAGTACAGTGTAACGAAATGGATTTAAGAAGAAAAATACAGCAAAACATGAGGTAAGTGGGGAGAAAAAAAAAACACAGATACAATAATACACCATAGACAAGACTTGCAACAGGGTAAATAATCAGCTCCGATAAGCAGCCATCCGGTCCAGTGCCATTACGGCGCCGCTCAACGAACCTGCTTTCCAGGCTGGCGGTTCAAAGCATGCGGAGGAGTGGGAGTGATAAGTCTGTATGTGTGTGTGATAGTTCTAAGTCTTTGGTTGGGGAGGAACGCAAGAGCGTCTCGCTGCAGTGCTCCCACAGGGTTAAATTTTCCAGCTGCCTTGTCCAAGGCCGTTTCTGGATCCGGGGAGTCGAAAGATAAGATTGTGATTTGTTTAGTCGGGAAACCGTATTCCAATATGTCACGGCAACCCTCATAGTCCAAGTGGTTCAATGGTGATTCTGACCTCCGATATTATCAATTTTCCTTCCCAGGGCTGTTAGGGTTTCCCTGATGGCAACCATATTTCGGTTAATAGTCTCAGTCTCAATGCTGACCGCTCTTCCAACAGCTTCAATCAAAACGGGCAGCCTTATGACAGCTGTTCCCATTTTATGAATTTTTCGATAACCCAGGGCAAAGCCTAATCCAATCAGCACAAGACCTGTTATCATGGTTCCAAATAGGTAAATATCCTCGATATCCTCGACTGAAAGAGCCGCCAGACACAAGATCCGCCATCTCTCCCAGCCGTCCATCGTGTAGCCAGCTGCGTACGTTCCGTCAGGACACGCGGGTTCCCCCGAACCCAATTTTCTCATCGAGAAAATGGTGTCAATTGCGTTGAGAGACCAGTTGATCACTTCCATAATTTCCAAGCTTGGAGAGCAGTGCAGAGAGAGTCTCTCAGTAGATGAGACGAGACAGGAGACAAAGCAGGGAAAATATGGGCAAGGACGGGGAGTGAGAAAATGCGACCGCCTCCGCTGAGAGCCAAACGAGAAGTGATGAATAGTTTCAGCAGTCATGTCAAAGCAATAAGCAAATCAGCCTACTACCATCTCAGAAACATAGCCAGAATCAGATGTTTTGTCTCAAGCCAAGATTTAGAGAAACTAGTCCATGCTTTCATCACCAGCAGGGTGGATTACTGTAATGGACTCCTTACAGGTCTTCCCAAAAAGACCATCAGACAGCTGCAGCTCATACAGAGCTGCTGCCAGATTCTGACCAGAACCAAAAAATCTGAGCATATCACTCCAATCCCAGGTGTTATGAACGACTCAAGAGTCAGATGCAGGAGAAGGTAGGTTTTATTTGACCCAACTCAAAACGCTCAGACAGGGAAATATTGGCACAAATACAGAATAACTGAAGATCAGGCAGCAAAAGTCAACACAGGCTCGAGCGCTCGGCCGGGAAATCCAGGGGAATTCACCGTGAGGTGCGTAAATCAGCAGGGGCAAAATAGTCAATGTCTTAACTCACAAATCAAATGAGTGCGCCCAGAAATGGCCAAGGAAAAGTCCACCTGCTGCAGACAGGTTAAAAAAAACAAGATAATTCTGCCCCGTGAGGGCCAAGGATAATTCCGCCTGCTGAAAACAGACCAAATCCATAATTCCGCCCAGCGAGGGCCAAGGAAGAGTCCACTTGATGACGATTCGACTGAGTCTTATTCCTTCCAGCAAGAGACTCGAGACGAACTGCTGTAGCTACCTTGAGCGGGAAATGATGACCACAATCCTGGTAATCCCGTAAACTTGACAGTGTAGGTTCGTAGCTTCAATACCCACAATCAACAGCCGGAAACGAACCGAGGGAAAAGGTGTCAGGTCGACATCACTTGTGCAGCAAACCGGTGAGCTTCCCAGGCAGCTGGAGGTAGTAGCAAGATCCCTCGAGAAGAGGAAGTGGCAGTCGTAGTAACTTGGGTCAGCAGAGAGCAAGACACGGGTATAATCCGGTTGAAGATAAACAGCTCTGGAGCCTGGGCAAGACAAGATATATAATTCGCAAGACAAGACAAGACTAGGTTAGAGAGGACAACCCACACGATTAAACCAAACGGACTGACATCGGACAAGAGGAGACAGTGGGAATATAAGGAGAATTGGGCTGGAAGAAAACAAGGAACAGCTGGGAAAATCAGGAAATCCAGGTGGAGAGTCTTAACTAATAATGAGGGAGTAAACAAGGTAACGAGGGGAGTGGGTGAAACGCAGACACTTAACAAAATGACCAACTAGGAATAAACAAAACCCACGTGCTCGACAACCCCAACAAGACATAAGTGAAACAACCTCACAGACGCTAGACCAAAGACCTGACATCAGGTCCTTACACTGGTTACCAGTCACTTTTAGAATCAACTTCAAAGTATTATTAATTGTCTATAAATCACTTAATGGTCAAGGACCTAAATACATCTCAGATATGCTCATTGAATATAAACCAAACAGACTTCTCAGATCATCAGGATCAAATCAGTTAGAGATAACAAGGGTTCACTCAAAAGGGCGAGTCAGCGTTTAGTCATTACGCCACCCGTAGCTGGAATCTGCTTCCAGAAGACATCAGACGTTCACCAACAGTAGCTTAAATCCAGATTAAAAACACACTTGTTTAGCTGTGCATTCACAACCTGAGCACTGTGCTGGTTTACATCAACTGCACTTTTATTTCTAATTTATTTTTATTCTGCTCTTATTCTTTTTATATATACACTCACATTTTTAATCAATTTTATTGCTGTTTTATTGTTTCTTAAAATCTGAAGTATTTGTGATCTTAAATCATTTGCATTTTAAAGACGTCTTATTTCTTTCTGTCAATCATTTTATGTTAAGCACTTTGAATTGCTCTGTGTATGAAATGTGCTATATAAATAAACTTGCCTTGCCTTGCCTAAGAAATTTGACCTCCACTGTATGTTTAAATATGTTTATTTTATCCATTACAATACAGTAGGGAAGTAAGTAATTTCAGAGACAGAAATTTTTTAAAAATAATTATTTTGTATGCAAATGAAGAAGTGACACTGATTTGGAATGACATGAGTAGATAACAACGTTGTTACAAATTTGGGTGTGGTTTTTCCTATTCCTTTAAGAAGGGTGTAATGTGTCAAATTACCTTATTTGAGTATCTGAGAACACAAACTGGTAGATTTGAAAAAAAAAAATGAAACTACTGAAAAAATAAGATGCGAGCAACTTTAAAATCATAGAGAAAATGATTTGGTTATGTTCATTTATTTGGACATAACAAGATTGCCATATGTTTAAACCCTTTAGTATAATTTCTAAATAAACTATCCATTTTACTCTTGTGAGCCATTCAAAGAGAATATGTCAAGGTTAAGAATATTGACAGGACTTGTGATTTAGTATAATTTTCACATGCAAAATGAACTTACTGCTTAGATGTGAATAACTGGTGGATCTAAAGCGATCCAAAACGACAGCTGAAATGAAAAAATAAGAACGTAAGTTTATGAAAGCTTTAATGGTGTAGACAACAGTAAACTTGTTAGAGTATCTCAAGGATATGATAACTCTGTGTGCTAATAAAAACAACTAGTTTTTGACTAGGTCTGTTACAGAGGAACTAGAGTGTCTCCGACTAAAATTATAGTACACCAAAAGTGCAAATTCTGTAATTGTGCACTTGCTCTCTTGTTAGTTCAAGTCTGCATGACTTTCTTTACGCTGCAGAACACAAAAGATATTTTGAAGAATGCTGGAAAACCGAAACATTGGTGTCTATTGTATGGACACAAAACCAATGTCAAGTCAATGATACAAAGGCTTTTTTGTTTCCAATGTTCTTCAAAATAGCTTATTCTGAGTTCTGCATAAGAAAGGAAGTCATACATGTGTGAAATGAAAAGAGGAGATGATGAGTTTGCATTTCTGGGTGAAGTGTCTTTTAAGTGTACAGTGGTTGAGCGTGGAGACAGGACTTCAGTGTGATTTTGTTCTGTGCAAAATGGACTTACTGGTATTGAATGTAAACGGCGAAATGTGAACTAGTAGATCTAAAGCAGTCTGAAACGACAGCTGAAATGAAAGAAATACGAGGAAGAAATATGAGTTTATCATAGTGTTACTGAAAAGGAAAATCTCATCATGAAAATCAATCCCAATGTGGTAACAAATGTATTTCTATTTATCAACATACCAGATGGTTATTTCATCCAACTTCAGATAAAACTTAAACCTGCAAATGAATGCTTGCACGCAATATAAGTGGGTAACTGTAAGGGACGATAGGGATTCCCCTTTCCACATAATAAAACTCATTGTAATGTTCCAAATATATACAGTACAAGCGTTGCAATGATTGGTGCTACATATAAACTGTGGGCGGTGGCTTGTGTAGCAGAGGTATAAGTGCAGAGGGGAGAGTTTACCTCTGTGTGCTGTATGGGTCAGTCAGTCACAGTATAATTCAACTTTCGTCTCAAATAAATCAAAATGTTATTCGTCAAATTTGATATCTGGAAGGAGTTTCTCTCGTATAAAACATATAAAAACAAATGCCTTACCTTTAGAAGGCAGAGCCAAATTTGATTTTTTTATTTGTGAGTGAAAGTGGCTGTTATGTATTATTTTTTGGGTTATGTAATTTTACATTTCTTTGAATGAGTATTGTTGTTTCTTTAATGCAATTTATTTAATTGTAGTTTAGAAATGGTAAAAAAACCTGGAAAGTTTTTGAACATTTAATTAATTAATATTAATATGTTTAATTTAATTTAAGTGAATTTGAAATAAAATATTTATTCAGTAACCATCCGCTTGTTAAGCTTGACGTCACGCACCACCATATATGGAAGGGCATACCGCTTCCGTGTCCAAACGCTCTCAGATAGATTCCATAGGCAAACAGAAAAATGCGTTTTTATACACTCATGGTGAGATGCAATATCGGATCTAATGGCCAGACTGACATCATTTTATCATCTTTTAATAAGTTTAAGAAGTAATTTCGTGAGTCTGGAGACTGTCGTGTATATACTGTGAGTTTATATAAGTTTCACTTTGATGTATAAATAGGATTAAACAGTGGTCATAAAAAGTGGTTTAAACTGTAACCTTGCTTGGACCCGACAACAGTTCTATAATACTTATCCAACATATTTGGTCTTGATTGAGTACATAATAACTTTTCTATGACTCTTTTAACTGCTCTACCACAAAAATCCACTAGGGGGTCTTCAATGCTTACCAATGCTTGCTCTTCAAACTTAGTTACTTGGTATGACATTTAACATTAAAGAAACCCATTGAGATGCTTTTTTCACTTTCTTTTTACTTTGTCCATGAGCAGACACAATGAACAGTGACAAATGGACACAAACAAGAAATGGATATGAAATGGATTTGAGAAAACATATTACAAAATATTACTAACTATTACAACAATTATTACAAATTATGTTCATCGTGCCAGTTATTGAAACAATTGCGTGTCTGATGGAAACAGGAACAGATTGCATGCAGGGCACATTACTGGAGCTTTTTGATGGCACACTTGGCATCTTCTCCTTTCATCTTTGCCTGGCTCGGTGATGTGCTTTGGCCTATGGCAGATATGTCCTGAGTGTGCTTCTGTTGTAACAGAAGATGAGGTGGAAGAAGCAGAAGTGGAGCAGCTTTCATTCTGAGGCCTCCAGTCTGCAAGCTCCAGATCCAGCGCCGCCTCCCGGAATTCCTTCTGTGTCATCTGCCTTCAGTTCTGTTGTGCAGCCAGCTGCTGGTGCAGTATGAAGGCATTGACCACTGTGATATCCACAAAGTGCTAAAACTGAGATCGATAGCACTTTCAGGATCCATCGCATGGTTCCACGCGAGGTGTTTTTGGGCAGCTTTTTCATTATCGTTTGTGGTTGCGGCGAATAGTCCCACAGGTCCAGAAGCCTTTTGAAGGAGATCCCGGAACAGTGATGGGCTGGTGTAAAAATGATCCACATACAGCCTATAGCTGTTCCTAGAACCCTGGTGTCAATCAGCCTCATCACCGATTCATAGCTGACCGTCTTGCCTTTTCATCATTGGATATAATGTTGTGAGGGTGGGCTCTTCAAGACCAGAACACTCTCAAAACTTTTATCTTGTCATTTATGAATTTCATAAAGTACTGATCATATATGCATTCTAGAGTCCTAGACCTTTCCGACAATATATAGTTTGTCATGATAAGATAATCATTTTCATCCAAAATATTGAAGTAAACATACGTGTACCGCCAGACATTGAGCAGCACATAAATGTTTCTTATGCACACTCTTGTCATTTATGAATCGATTACTCTTCTTACATAAATGATTGTATAAAACAGTGATGAAATATTTATTTAAGAGTCTTAGACCTTTCCAACGACATACGATTTGTCACAATAAGAAAATAAGTCACATGCATAATATTGAGCGCTGTGAATAAATTGTTAGAGAAAACGACAACGTTTAGTTTGATGTAAGTGTGTTCGTATGATCATGGTGTTTGTCCGCCACCTTGTGGCCATTCTCCAGTATTGAAGTTTGCGCAGTGTTGAGTTTAGATCTCATTTATCGTACAGCATTAGCCTAGTTTCGGTTCACAACGCGAACAAACTTTGCTTGGAGAAATATATACCTGTAAGTTTATTTACTATCTGTGCACGTTCATATTATGTGTTAACAAATAATATTGATTCTTGGAAATTAAACTGTGATGGATATTATGATAATGAAATCGCATCACATGTACACCCATGTGCAGATCGCAGTGCACGCGTTTATATGCAAGAAAAATTATGAAGTAAACATTCTGGAATGGATAAACAGATCCGTGTGTTTGTTTGCTAGCAATCTAACTTCTTCAGAGTAGCGCAGTTGTGAGGACAGTATAGTCCGCGCTAGTTTAGTGGCGGAGTGATACAAACAGTCAGTGAAGCGGTTCAACGGTCAGTTCCCGAATATCTCACGGCTATCAGCCAATCAGATTCGACAACCAGAGTGTTGATGTATAATAACAATTTGTTTCACATAATACCAAGTTGCTAAAATTTAAAATAAAAACCAAGCTCATCTTTTATCGCTGTACAAAAACATATCAGAGGCGGCTCCGTTTTCTCCAGAAGTAAACTAGTAAAGAAATAAATTAATATAACAAGTTTAGTAAATTTATTTGACCATAAATTTGGTAATAATTCATCTATGCATATTTAGGCATATTTCTGCATCTTGTAAACTATATACATAACCCACTGTAACACAGCCCACAAATAACATGTCCAAAAATCAACTTAAGCAGTTATATGAACATAAGTCAGTACATTATCGAGTATTTTACTTACAGAATAAAACACATGGATTTCACACGTGAGCACATGTGTTTAAACAATAAAGTATATTATGTAAATTAGCAATTTTACACACAGACAGACATAGAAACACACACAGTAGCATTGGTAAGTGATGGCCTATAATGTAGCAGTAACAATGGATATGAAGTATTTACATTATAGCTCAAACATTGGAAAAAAGAGATTTTATACTTAAATGCCAATAGGAAAAATATTGTAAATGAATATTTAATTAAATTAAATAGATTACTGCATTAATTAATTAAAACATTAATAACACTAATTGAGCCTGGTTATATTTTGGTACTATCACAACGTCTTTTGAACGTCTTATTGCAAAGTGAGATTACGTTATTTTAACACGTAAATAAAACGTGTCACAAAAGTTACCGTTTGGTCTGGTTTTGTCTTCGTTGTAAACAAACATGATATTTATGTTTTAAACTATTTTTAAAAACATATAGCATTTTGGTAGTTTTAAAAACATTTTATTTTTGTTGCATATTTTTTTTAAATATAGGGTGTGGTTTTTAAAAAGTTGTACTGCAACATTACCTAATTGTAACCAAACTGCAACGTTGTTAAAAGTTGTAAAAACGTTTTGCGTTTGCTGGGGGGGATTGAGTTAAAAATCGCATTGAGTGTATTGTTTCCACAATAACAACATGAAGACATTGTCAATGGATCTCAGAGTTCACGAGTCACCATGGAAACGGCCGGTAAGCTTAAAGTTTTTGACTGTAAAACAACGTTATAAATCAGAAGTTTTTCACAGAAGAATTAAATCTGCATCAGTGTATAAAGTGCGGAATAAAAATCATGAAATAAAATTATTTAAGTTATGTTTTTATAAAACTGTAAACGCTAAATTTTTTTTATTTAATTTAAGTATATAAATACTTTAAATACATGCAGTATTTTTATATTATAATATTTAAAATATATACTCATCATGGCTATCTTTGTTACAAAGTGTAGATTTGTTGAGATGTTTGCAACTGGTATTTTACCAAAATTGTTTTATGTATACGTTATATTATCACATTGCTAATTTTGATGGCAGAATAAAACCTCTTTTTTGTTCCTTCTCCGTATGTTCATTAAAAAATCCTTTATTTGGTTTTCTGAAGACTGACTTTACCTTGTATCAGCTTTATTTGCATCAGTCGCTGATTTAGTCATATTAATGGAGGCTCTTTTAATTCTAGAAAATACTACATTGGTCATAATTTTGGAAAAACTTGTGTAATGCTTTTCAGTAGACTACACTATGAATGATAATTCATTTACAGCAGACGATAAAGGTCTGCTGGGACAGAGGTAGATGTTTAAAATGTTAGTAGGTCCAGTCAAGCTTAATAATCATGTAGTCTTTATATATTCCTTTCAAATACACATACATTCAGTTTCTTTTGACTTTGTTTCTAAAAAGCTTTGGCATTAACCAGATCGATGTTCTGTCTGGATCAACCTTGTATGCTTACTCGATATCTCTTCTTCATTTTCATCATTTTCTTTCTAATTGTATTCTGTTGTCTGTCTCTAGCCTATGTGATGGCCTTTAAAAAAAAATAAAATTGAAATGTATAAATAAATATATACATTTAAAACTGTTTATTTAATCATGCTTTAAAACGTAATAATATAAAACAATAAAAAGCTTTATTGTGCACATTTTAAATCGCTTTTAAAAAAAGCATTTGCCAAATGCTTTACTATCTCTATTTGCCAAATGTTTTTCTTTATCCATTTGTCAATAGAATCAAAAAATGCCATTGGAAAATGTATATTGTATATTTCTCTTATCCACCTTAAGACGTTTGCGTAGTAATTTCCTAAGTGCCCTGCGAAGTGGTTCTAACTGCATATTCTGCCGTGATTCCGATGTTCCATTGGAAGGAACTAACCCTGATAAAACACACCTGAAAAAGCTTTTCAAAGGATTCAGGAATAATAACGTTCGACTGCTGCGGAGTGCTTGGCGTATCACGTTAAAGTACCGCGAGAGCGATTCAAAAGCATACAAAGCAGTCGGCACTTGAAACGCTCTTGAGGAACTTTAAGGTGACTTTTTTTTATAAGATTAAGGATGAGTTTGTTAGGAAGGTGGATCTCTAGGGCCATGAGTTGAGAACCAGAGTTGAGTTGTTCTTTAGGGTCTCGTTCTGTGTGCAACCACGTTTGAATTTGAATGTTTGTCTGTATGCTTGTTTTGTTCACATATATTTAACTTCTGCCATGTCATGTACTTATAGCGCGTGGCACAATAAAGTCACTGTTTTAATGGCTGTAGGTCTTTCTTGCTGTCCAATGAAATTCCGCCTTACATCTACTTCGTATGACATATGGGAGAAGGGGTGTTTCCTAAAACTGAGCACAAAGCTGATTGGTTGCCCACACGTGTGTACTGTCCAATGGCATTTTTTGACTCGATTGACAAATGGATAAAGAAAAGCATTTGAAAAAATGTTTAAAAAGCGATTTAAAGTGTGCATTTAAAATGTACATAATTACCTAATTACCCTAAATATCATGAAACTGGAACTGCAGCATGTGGAAAGGCAAGCGCAGAACGTGGAAAAACAAGCGAGGGAAAAAAATGAAAATATAAGCAAATAATAACAAAAATCACAAAGAATGAGTAAAACAACTAAGGGGCAACTTTATTTTGTATGCGATTTGGACAACTTTGTCTTTATGTATACATTTTGTGCAATATAATTTAAAATGCGTTTAAAGTTCTGACTCACGGTTTTCACGGTTACGCTTATTATATTTTTAAATATGCCGCAATACTTTTGGCGGGATTCCGATCCCATACACTGTCCATTGAGCCGACCTGACTGATAATATTCTGTATTATTGTGTATGTGACGAAAAAACCTTGAATCCTGTTTTTGATAATGGTCTTAATAAATAATGTTGTTCACAAGAAACATGTCATTTTTTCTTTTAAGATAAAGGACCTTAGAAAAGTCTTAAAGCGGTGAATTGTGTTTTTCTTCATTAAATAGTAAGCAGGACAAAATGCATGGCAGATATTCAATTGATGGTTCATGATTACACACTCAATGTCTGATTGGCTAAATATGGTTAGTATTTGAATGTAGCTTTAAACATGGCTATATATTCACAACAAACACTCAAGTCTTCTGTATATTTGTACTTAACTAGGCTACAGAAGATTATATGTTATTGTGGTAGTAAACATCTGATCCAACTGTGTGTATTATTCATTTTTCAATTGACAAAAACACTAAATTGCAAATCTATTGTCTCCTGTAAGATATGTATTACGACCGTTAGTAGACACGTACAAATACTTTAACATACAAATGGTATGCCTACCATCATACCTGGATTACGTTAATCTTTGGTGAGATGACGCGCACACAGTAAAACCCTGGGGTTATACTCTTTTGGTGTAAAAGAATTGTAACCAATGTTTCCACAGAAGTTCTTCCTTTGGTAGTTTAAATAAGACGCACTTAGTTTCACAACGTAGAACACAGGTTCTTGACATGATGTACACGCATCACGAACGAGCGAAAGTGTTTTGGGGAGATTGAAGTTTCCGCGGCAGTCCCATCAAAACGTAGGCGGGGACTATGTCTAGTGACGCAGATAAGCTGCGGTACTAGTTCACGTGTCGTTTGCATGATTCAGAGTCCACTCCCTTTTTTACAAGCAAATAACTTTGTTATTTATTCCCCTTAGGATTTACAACTTGGAAGACTGCTTACTTTCAACACGGCAACATAACACACTGGATGAAATGTCATTTTCATGATCTAATGCTACTTACTGTTTAAAGCGTATCATATAGTTGTCTCAATTTCCAGACTCGGGATTTTCTGCATACGTTACAAAGCGCTGTCGAGTTCCCCACTGAATAAAGATTACACCCCCCACTTTTTTGAGTAGCCAAACAGCAGTGTTTGGCGTCTATTTTTCATGGACTCTCTGGACACATAAAGATAACTCACAAAATGATGTTCTGAATGAAGCGGTCACATCCTCCCCATCACAAATTAAATCCCAGCGGTCAAAAAATAGGAATATCCGTATTTATATGAAAAAAATCACATCCCTGGAATCAGTCAATCAATAAAAAAACGTATCGCCATTAATCGCACGTAACATTAATGTTTTTTAATATACTTTTACATTGTAATAATTTCACATTTAATCTCCAAACGAATGTAGAGACAACAGATTTCTTTAACTGCATAATTTTATGAATGAAAGCCAACATTCTGATATTAATACTGCAACTGATGTCTCCATTTAATTGATTATTTTTCAACATCATTCAACATAATAGTACAGTATAATCGAGAGCGATCGTGTCTAACATGTACGAAATATACAGAAATTGAATGAAGTTCTCAAACACTTTACAGTCTAAATTTTAAATGCTAAATTTTAAATGAAATACAGAATTAAAGCTACAAAACACATTGAATTGCTCTTTTCTTTTGTTCTGTGATGAACATTAGTGACAGGATCACAGCAGCAGGTTTTAGGATGCGGTCACTTTAAGAGCTGCCGCTCTACGCAGATCTGACACCTAGGCCTGTAGCGACGCGTCAACGTCAGATTTTTGCGTCGACGCTTCGCAGCAGCTCGCTACACACATGTGGGAGACCAAAACATGGGTATGGGAATGCTTCAAATTTAGTCCCAAACGTAAAGGTGTAGTTATTTGCGCTCTTTCGATTAGATTAGATTAGATTAGATTCAACTTTATTGTCATTACACATATACAAGTACAGTGTAACGAAATGTAGTTTAGGTCTAACCAGAAGTGCAATTAGCAAGTGCAGGATATACAGTGTTAATAAATACAGAATACAATATTAGGAAAATACTTTACAATGGGCATGTACTATGAAAATAGCAAATGAAGTACTATGAAAATCGCAAATGAAGTTGGCATACCACGCCAGCACAACAGCAATGTTGGAGCGTCTGAAACGGAGGCACCCCATTGTCACTCGTGAAGGAGACAATAACAAGTACTAACGTTGGCAAAATTAATTGCATGTTTGCTAACTATCTTAGCTCTCCGTGCAGTTTGTTTGTGCTAGGTAGCTACTGGCGCCTAGAGAGCTGTTTAGCTAACGTTAGTTATCATCTTATGTTGGCTTGAATGGAAGCTAGTTTACGGCTTGTGAACACCGCTATCTTTAGTAGCTGACGTTAGCTAATGTGAAAGTTAGCTACTAACCTAGCACCAACAAACTGCACAGAGAGCTAAGATACGTTGGTTAATTGGTTAGCCTAGCACCACCAAATTGCACAGCTGCTAGATAGCCACGTTATTATTCACATAAACTGATGATAGCATAGCACTACAATGAGGTTAAGAGTAGATTTAAAATACCCCAGAGTCATAGCTGTTGTTCTAATATGCATTGCTTTCGTGTTTTCTAGGACAAAGCAAAGAACCTCCTATCTTGGGAAAGAGATGCAATGCATGCAGCATATACGCAAAAACAGGAATTTTATATTGTGTTAAACACTCCCAGGAATGTCTATACTGTGCACTGCAAAGCTTTTCTTTGCACAACAACTTTAGAATTTTTTGAACAAGAGAGTTATGTTGGTACTGTAAAGAGTACACAGGCTGGCCTTTCATTTTGTATAACAGTAAAATCATTTTATTTATTTAATTTTGTATAAAGCAGAATATTTTTTGCTGTGGAAAACTGTTGTTTAATAAAGTATATTATTAAGAATGTTTGGGTATTTATTTGAGATACATTATGTTTTTTATTAATCGAGCAACAAAAAAAAGCGTTAGATTAATCGCCCAAATGAGTTGACCAATCGATAAAATAATCGTAAGATTAATCGTTGAAGAAATAATCTTTTACTCCCAGCCCTACTGACACCTCTCCCATCTTCACAACTCTTTACATTTGTGGCATGGGGGCGTGGTCTAGCGGAGTCTGGAGAGAGAGACAGGAAATCGGCTGGAAATAAGTAGGTCAAAGGCCGATTGTAAACACCTGTCTGTATTTACAGTGATTGGCGGGAAGAGGATAAAAGCCAACACGAGGGAAGAGTCTAAAAGGAGAGTTTGGCTGAGGACGAGGAAGAAGCGACAAGCACGAGAGGAATACCGGAAACAAATTAAAGGAGTCTTATGTGCCAGGAGGCCATAGGTTATATATTATTTACTTTTGCTTTATGTTTTGTGATTTGCCAATAAAAGAATCTTACCAGCCACGCTGACCCCATCTCCTTCCTTCCAAATATACAAACCCTTCTACAACATTCTTTCGGGATTTTATTTAACATGTTGAAATCTGTGCTCACGAAAATGCTTGACAAAATCAGATTCTGGCAAAAACTGGTGTTTTTGTTCATTTAAGCACAAAAGAGAACTTAATACTGATGTGCGCTGTCTGACAGACGTTCCATCTATTATACCCTACTAAAGCAACTGTTTCAAATCACACTTAAATGGTTTAAAGGCCTTTACATGTATAAGAGCATGATAATATAATGTAACCTAGACAATGGATGACAAAATAAACTGATGCTGTGTTCATTAAATATTTTAATGCATTAATCTGAAAAATAATTATGTCATCCAAGATGTTTATGTGTTTGTTTCTTTAGTGGAAAAGAAATGAAGGTTTTTGATTAAAACATTCAAGGATTTTTCTCCATATAGTGGACTTCAATGGACTCCAAACGATTGAAGGTGAAAATTAAAGTTTTAGTGCAGCTTCAAAGGACTTTAAACCATACCAGACCATAAATAAAGGTCTTATCTAGTGAAACCATTGCTCATTTTATAAAAAATGTTTATGCTTTATAAACACAAATGCTCACCTTGCTCTGTTCTGCGATGCACGTTCATGACTTCACAAAATACATCATTTTTCACGTAATTTCTTTTCCACTAAAGCAACAAAAACTTGGATGACAGGGGGGTGAGTAAATATCCTTTAACATTTATTTTGAAAGTGAACTACTCCTTTAACGCCCTAAATATAACGATTTATTGAATGGGTCCTGTAGTGTAGTTGCATTTAAGGAAAGCGTACGGGACACTGACATCTAGCGGTTGCGCTTGGTATCACAGTCTACATTCAAAATATTGGAGACAGAAATTTAGCCAAGTAACGCTTCTACCCGGTTTCCTTTGCTTGTTATCAGAAATCATCTACAGTTAACTCTATTGTTTGCAAATGTGTACCAGAAGTTAAGGGGAGTGCATGAACGCGCACATACGCAGTAACGTCAGTTTATGTTGTCACATTGTAACGCGTACGTCTTCTTTATACAACGCAGGATGCGGATACACGAGTCAGCAACCCGTCTTCTTTATAAACGTGGGATACAG